>JARQSV010000349.1:23417-37879 GCA_030142285.1 Calameuta idolon | reverse complement strand
GCACGCACATCAACTCTCACACACTTAACCTAATGTAACCTAACAAAACGCTTTAGGTCGCTTGCCCAATGAAGCCATTACGTTTTATTTTTAGTGACAAATTCACGTTTATCTAAGTCATGTTTGAATTGCTCGAGATATTTACATAATATTTGTAACAACACATTTACAATATTGATTGCAGTTTTTGTTTAGACAAAATTTTTCTTCAGGCTACGTAGTATTATGAAAAATGTTAATCTAATTGTGAGGATGCGACATGGGTAGCTGATAGGTTTTTTGTATTTATATTAATATATATATATATTTTGTATATTAAGAACTATATATTCATATACGAGAAGAAGTGGTGAATAAAAAACTTTGAAGATATTTTGTGGAATTATCGTTCTGTCGCCATCTGCGTATACTGAATAGTGACGTAAACATAGTGACGTGTATTTTCATAATTAAACTAGCGCCAAATTCAAACTGATACTTTCTAACTTCTGCAATCTTATGTCAACGTCGAACTATTCATGAAAAACTAGGTTATAGAAAAGAGAGAACTTAGTTTTTGTCATAGATGGCGCTGCTAGCAAACCTGTATGGCATATGAGATAGTTGTTTAGGATAAAGAAACCCCACACGGGTAGCACCAAGACTAATTTAATTAATTAAATTCTTATAAACCCTGAATGTACAAGGAACTTGGAACGACGTAATAATTGCTATAAGTGTAGCGTTAGCACCTTTCTGTTCCCCGTTCCTTTTCTAAGGCCGACGCTGAGTCTCGCTGCGCCTTAAGGTTGATTGTCACGCTGCGGTGTAGACCTAGTGGGAACTACTGGAGGCAGAGCCCTTCCTTTCCTTTAATTTCCTTTCCTTTCCTCATGGCTGTATTCCCAGTGGGGGACATGTGCCAGTAACTGGTCCTAATAATCAAGGATTGGAAGTTTTTGACACTAGATGGCGATGTACCTTGCGAAACGGGCCTCATTCAATTAAGCGTGAGGGACCTACAGAGTTTATACATCGAATCCGAACAGTGTTGGGCGAAATCCGTATAATTTACTCACTTAAGTTTTCATATGGAAACCCATTGGTGAATGCCGCTGGGAGCTTGGGCGTGAACCCCGAGAACCTTTCGGTCCTGAATCCACTACCCTCACCACTGGGCAACTGTTGCCCCCTGGAGGCGGAGTCGTCACACCTGTTACTAGCGCCATAGATATAGCGTTCACACGTCACGCTTTCCAGCTAGTAGAACTTGGATTTTTTCTGCACTGACGGATTGATCATCGATTGATCATTGATTCTGATCATCGGATTGATCTGGCACTGTAGCGTATCCATTTTCCGTTCGGCATTGGGCCAAGTTTGTGAACAAATTTTGGCTGTCAAAGTCGACGCAATGTGCGTAATACCGTCAAAATTGTCATAAGACGAACATTTCTATAGGGGATATTTACTAACTTTATTCTTAATTTTTTAAATTTAGCTTAAAAGAATAATATTTTAGGAGTTAGAGCATTTAGATTCGGACCGTATGTTATTTTTTTAAACTGATGGTTCCCATGATTATGGCTTTTTTGTTGATCAGATATGCAAAATATTTTTATAATCACGAAGGTTGTGGTTACCCCAAGAATTAGAATCGTTTAAATAAGACGAAAAAAAAATGTTGATTTGAAAAAATTAGATTTTTTACTAATTTTTCAAACTCCAGTTGCTAAAAAAATAGAACATTTATTTATGGATAATTCCATATCTGGTTCGGACTATAGAGAGGTTGTATAATGAATTGAGTAAATATTATTTCAATTTAGTCGGTGTATTATTTTCCAAGATGTCGTGGGAACCAGTTCAAAAAGCACAGTTTTGAGGAAAAAGCTTTAAAATCTACGCAACGTCAATTTCGACGGGCCAACGCATAGCTACAGATCTTTATAACTTCCATGTTTTTCAACTTTTCGATGTAATTCCTTTACGTATCTATGCTAAAAGCAGCATAGAAAAATAAAATGTGGAAAAAAAACGATTTTTTCTTACTCTTAACATGAGAATATCTTTTTAACCCATTAATGATCAACCGGATATCAATGTATCTTCATTTTAAATATGAAATTTTCTATGTTCTCGACGAACTTTTTTTTTGACACTAGATAGAACTAAATCTGACAAAAGAAATAGCGATGTCCGCGGTTGAAAGTAGGTTTACGTAAAACCCACCATATTGAATTCGCTATTTCGACTTTAATACACTAAAATATTTCATGGCCAAGATTTGCCTCTTTTCCCTACACTTTGGGAAAAGTCTTAAATGGCAAAGATCTTTGCCATCGGAACTCAAGGGGTTAAAGTTCAAATCTTTAGTGCTTTCACATTATTATAAAAGCAACAGATAATACATGCCGTTCAGTTTTGAACAACACACAATTATGATGTATTTACATTCAATTAATTTTTAAATTGTGTATTCTTAGTTTGAGTCTCAGTGCAAGACGCGTCCGGCTCCCGCTCCTCAACAGAGTCAGAGTCAACGACCACATAATCCACATCAGCATCAACCGCCAATGCCACCTCATCAGCAGCATCCTCAGCATCCCCAGCATCCTCAGCATCCACAGCAAAATCATGGTCCTAGGATGATGATGGGTCCTCCACAAGGTGTAAGACCACAGAGGATGCCGCCACCAGGCATGGGGCCTCCAGGCCCAGGTGGTCCTGGTCAACAAGGACCACCATGTCGGATACATGGGCCGCCAATGGGGCCTGGACCGGGGCCCCATCATCCGCTGTCAGGTCATCCAAACCAAGGACCTCCACCACCTGGCTATCAACAAGGACCATGGAATGGGCCTAGGCCTAATGGCCCTCCAGGTCCTCCTCGTGGTCCAAGTGGTCCTGGTGGACCACCCCAACAAGGTCCACCGGGTCCTGGTCCAGGGCAACATCGTCCGCCAGGAATGGTACGCATTATAAACGATAAGGCACTTATATTTACAATATGAACTTATAATATCCCAGTGCTTCACTGTTTGCAGTTGATAATCCAATATACAGCGATAAAAATATAAATAGACAAAGTATATTAATACGTTAATTTTCAGCACCCTTATTATATTAAGAACGCAATGCAGTGATGTAAATGCTCGCGTGCGAACATTTGTCTCAGACATAGGAATTGATTAGCTTACGGGAAATTAATTTTTTAAATCTCACAATCAGTCTAATATCATTTATATTAAACAAAGGATAAACATATTTCTCACAAATATATTTTCATCTGTCTAAACTTTCTAGAAATATTGACTATTTCAATTAGGTTTCTGCACAAACTATTATAATATCAAAAGAATTAGATATTTTCATCACGAATAAAATAAACGGATTATTCACGTTAATTATCCCTTTAACCTTTAGAGGACCGGCTCGAACCATTTTGGATTCCGGAAGAAGCCAAAGATTGTACGCAACATGTCCTATTTATATATCTATAATTTTCAACATAAAATGGCCACTATTTTTTGGGCAAATATTCGCCTGGTCCTCTAAAAGTTAAATATATGTAGTTATTATATATACTGTTAGTAATAATTTACATTTATTTCTTTATTTTAAGCAATTTCATGGCGGACCACCAGGAGGCCCCCCTGGACAAGGTCCGCCACGTGGACCACCTGGACATCCAGGCGGACCTCCAGGAGATCCACGGGGAGCACCTCCTCGACCTGAATGGAACAGGCCTCCAGGTTATTACATTTCTGTTAATATTTTTTAAGCATAATGATGCAACTGTTGTTATTATATGTAAGAGAAGCGTAATGAAAAATTTGCGATGCATGTATTTTCGATCAACAATTAGATTATTTTAAGATGAAATAAAATCAGTACATTAATGTGTTATATGTCAATGAAAATATTGATTTGGATTTACCATATTGACGGACAATGAATACATATTTGAGTTACTGAAACTATAAGAACCATTGTTTAAATAATGATAGAGAACCTCCATCCCATACTCTACTCCTCAGTATAGGTAGATATGACGTATTAGATTCTATGGATGGATTTGGCGGAGTTCCGTACAGTTGCGGGATAGTTGTAAGGAACGTCCATCCTTTTTTAAACAATGGTTTAAAATGTAATTGCGTAGTCTGGCCAAAAATATTAATTTATATTCAATTGTTCTATTGATATTACTATCACTGTGTGCACTTACTATCACACGCGTTCATATATAGTTTGTCCACAAATTAAATATGTTTGATGTTTTGAGATAGTGTCTTCAGCGATACGACAACCAGTAAAGTAAAAAGGCTTAGTCTTTTATACTAAGGAAAACGGTATAAGGTAGGGGTTGATAAAGTGGAAAAGCCTAGTTTCAGAATAACGCAAGAGAATGGTTTTTTTTTGTCTTGAGATCACGAATTTCGCAAAGTAGAGAGTAGAAAGTATTAAGGAACATGTTGACAGAATGTTTCAGTAGAGTGAGGAATTAACGCTTTCGTAACCGAAAATTTGTATATCCATAATTTTCGAGCAATTGAAATCATCGGACCGAACTTTACGATTGGAATCAATTTCTCGATGTAGGTGACATAGCAACATTGACGGATGAAAACATTTTTGAGAAGTTGAAGTAACTACTGATTATTAAAGTTGGATGTATCTTGACTTTTCCTTTAGGTAGGCACACATGTAAGAGTTTAATTCAGTCCTTCGTATCTTAAATTTTTCACGTAGTAGTGCTTCTTTCGTAATGACAAATAGTTTGGTACTATAATCATTAATTCATTCACTGGATTACTTGGTAATGGCGTACATATTTACATGGATTTTAGTACTTACATTTACGTATTTTCTTGCCAAGTCATTATATTTATACCAATACACAGTATTAGTTCCATTGATGTCTAAACAATAGTTTTTATATGCACTCAGAGTTATTCGCAATTGCATGGGAAATGTTATTTCGAATCACTACTACTGCATACACATATTGGTGGTGTGGTTTCGACTAGTACTTTTAAATAATAGTTTTTGACATATATCTTGTATCACAAAATCATTGTTGAAACCTATTAGGAACTGTTGAACTTTTCAGGAACTATGGAAAATAGCTATTAATAATGCACTTTTTCATAATTAACGGGTTACGAGAAGTTAACATCTTTTTGTGCTTTAAATTATTAAGCCTACGACTGACACAATAGAGTTCAAGAGGAATTTGATATCGTAATTAAGACATTGGGCAAAACTAAGATATACGTGTTATTTCTGTTTGTTTTTCATTACTTTTAAAAAGTAACTTTTTAAACAAGTTGTTAACGATGCTTTAAAAAGACTAATAGCTCCATTAGATTCTAGGAAAAAATTACATATAAAACAATTATAAAGTATTTGATGTTATCTTTATTTTGTTGAAAAAACAAAATAAATAACTGAATATCCAAAAAGTCATTTTTGCCCGTGGCTAGTATAGTGGAGATCGTAAATAGTTTAATATCAGGAATCTAATTGTTTTGTGACACGAATTTATTGTTTAAACAAGTTTAAAAAAGGAATAAACATTTTATTTTTGCCCGATGTCCTAACTATGGTATCAAATTCCGCTTGATGGCTACTTTGCTAATCACGGACCTTTGAAGGATACTCGCTCGTTTAAGGTCGGGGGACTTGTAACGTGGCGTTACAGAGTTAAAGGGGACACGATCTAGGGGAATGACTGAAAAATAAATAGGACTTATCAGGTGGGACAGTCGGTTCGGTGGCATAGTCCAAAGGTATCGGGTTCCATTTCCGATCAGAACTCATCATTTTTCGGAAATTCCTATCTCTCTAGCGCTCCTTGAAGTAGGGTAAGATAACTATAGCGGAGGCGAGCCGGGCACCCCGTTATGAAATGGCAGATACTGGCGGTTTTTGGGGTCACGGTTTCGAATCCGGGGCTAAATTTTGAAATTCAAAATGGCGGATCCAATATGGCGCACCGAAATGCAAAAAATAGCTTCATGTAGATGAAACCTGATATTCAGAGTTTTATTTGTATTGCTGATTACGAATCTGTGATGAAAATTATTATAGAAATTGAAGCTAATTTCAGGCATTTCAGGTCGCCATTTTAAACTTCTAAATTTTTACCCCGGATTCGTAATCAGCGACCCTAAAAATTTAAAAGTTCCAAAGCTTAAAACAAATATTTCTAGCAGGATCGTGGAAAACACATTTTTTCTTTAAAAAATTACTCATTTCGACAGTTTGTTTATAACTCTTTGGTAATTAAAGATGTATTCTTGTTACAATTTTTCGAGCCTCATTTGTGTCTTGGAAACCGTGTCAGTTCGAAAAGTCCGGCTATTGTAGTTAAAAAAAGTTTATTTTATTAAAAAAGACGAATCATTTTCTTCATTAAAAAGGACCCATCATGTTTCAAAGGGTTAATCGAGTAATCAACGGAACTATTTCTAAAAACTATCACTAATTGTAAGTACAGGAGTCATCTGGCGGATACTAGAGCTCATTTTTTTATCTTTACCAAATTCATAACCAATAATTATTATTGTAAATTAGTCGGTTAAATTTAAATTTTTGCTTTTTTTTCCATGTTTTGACTACTTTGTAGTCAGTATAAAGAAAAATTAATGAATTTGGTTAGATTGTTTCGACCCGAAGTTTGGGTCCTCTTCAGGTGAGTTTATTTAATTTTCTGTATGTAACAAAAACATGTGATATATATAGAACACTAAGCAACATGTTACATTTAGAAAATTAAATGAACTCATCAGAAGAGGATCCAAATCTCGGGTAGAAACTTTATATTCAAATTCATTGATTTTTCTTTACCCTGGCTGTGAAGTGATCAACATCTGGGTAAAAAAATAGGAATTCACAGCCAATGTCTCATTGATATAGTATCTCCTGGTTGAACGCTCAATTTTGATTTAGCAGAAGTACATTGTATTATGTGTATAATTATACATATAATTGTAATATCACTCAATGGAAATATTATTGATATGTCTAGGGATGCATCATGGACCGCAAGGACCACCAGGTTTCCCTCAACATCAGCATATGCAAGGTCCACAACCTGGTCAAGGACCTCCGCAGAGAGGACCTCCACCTGGATCTATGGGCGGTAAGAAATGAGAAATGTCATTAACATACATTTTCACTATCTAACGTCGATTCGCATAAATACTTTTTTACTCGAAGATTGACCACAATTCCTGCATAAGACATAATAATTGTCTTCATATTAAATTCTACAATTATCTTACGTTTCATTTTCCTAAATTAAAATACACATTATATACTACTTGAGTTTATGTTAGTAGTTAGTATATTCTCTTTTCTAACTCAACGATGTATTAGGAATGTTACCAGGTCCTGGAGGACCACCACCAGGTCATGGTGGTCCACCACAAGGACCTCCGCAAGGACCTCCGGGTGGTCCAGCACCACATGTGAACCCAGCATTCTTTTCTCAAGGCCCTCCTCATCAGCATCCTGGTCAGCATCCTGGTGGCCCTCCAGGACCACCCGGTCCACCTCATGGTCCACCTCATGGCCCTCCACATGGTCCACCTCATGGACCACCCCACGGACCGCCACACGGTCAACCACATGGACCACCGCACGTACCTTCTCATGGATATGGACCACCCACAGCGCAGGTATATTTAACTCTAGGGATTGGGAAGTTTTATTGCCATTTCAATAAACCCGTTAAATTACAAATTGGCAGTGCAATGGCGGATAGTATCAGATAAACTTTCAAAAAAGTACTTCTGTGGTAATTATAATTTTTACCGAACTGAACTGAAAGTGAAAAGAATGACAGGAATTCTTGAAGTATGTTAATACGTCTAATGTGTTTTAGAGTCAAATTTCAGAAATATGCCTTCTAAACATAAGGCTGATTATTCAAAGTGTGTGTTGAATAAAAAAGTCGCCAGATTTTGTCAATTAAAAAAATCTACCCGACGTAAGAAAAACCGGCTCCTTAGGTAGGCACTAGTAGTAGTTTAATGTAGGATAAACAGTCAAAAATTTGATGATAATTGGTTTCAGTTGTTTTCGAGTAATATTCTCTGCCGATAGTGGAAAAATGGTTTTGAGAAAAATGCGTTTATAGCTTTAAAAGCGTCTATAGCTTAAAGTGCAGTTTTCACCGTGTAAAATGAAAAAAATGTATAAATAATTATCAACTTTAAGACATTACAGTCAATGCCGCCTAGATTAGTATATTGTTGAGGTGAACAGGTTAACAATTCGTGCAGTCAAAGCCAGCTCTCGTTGTTGATGGAAGCCTCGCTTTATTTCGAAGACTTATATTCGTAAATTTTAACTGATGATTCTGGAGATTTATTATTTTTTGAAAATGCAAAGAGAAAGGTTGATTTTTTTGGAGCTTTGCAAACATATGAACTTCATTAAGGCCTTTTCTGGGCACTATGTAAAATATGGATCAATGAGAGCAAGTTGTTATACATAAAGTTGTGGGCATACGCCCATCGGTCCAGACATTACGTTATATATTTACTTAAATTTTGAATGCAGCAACGTCACAAATATTGGAATTTTTTACTAATATTAGTGCTTCGACTATAATGGAAGATGATCAATTGTTTCGCGAGCCGCTTAATGCGGAAGGAAAGAATAGTATACGAAACCTGGCGGAGAACACCAGTATTAAACAAAATGTTTGGCCGGAACATAAAATTTAGAATGTAAATGACGCTAAGTAGCTGAACAAAGCAAAAAATGAACAAGTGGAAATGGAAAAACAGTTAACTTTTGGCATACACGTCGTTGATGATTAATTTTATGTAATTCTTTGTAGGTATACAGAGTCGATGTAATTATTCTATTTCTAAACATTGTAAATCTGACGTTGAGTGCTGCTATACATTCGAGGACCTATTATCATTTTAAAATAAAGTGGTAACGATAAATGAAATATTAGTATAACAATTGAAAAATTTGTTTCAGCCTCCCTATGGTGGACCTGGTCCTGAACATCGTCCAGAAGGACCACCACCCTTAACGGAGCAGGAGTTTGAAGAAATAATGGGTCGTAACCGTACTGTATCGTCATCTGCCATTGCACGTGCGGTGTCGGATGCTGCAGCCGGAGAATATGCAAGTGCTATAGAAACATTGGTCACTGCTATTTCATTGATAAAGCAATCCAAAGTGGCGGCAGATGATCGATGTAAGATTTTGATTAGTTCACTTCAAGATACATTACGTGGTGTGGAAACTAAGAGTTATGGATCAGCGCGAAGAGGTAAGTCATTTTTTATAGGATTTATCGAAAAATATTCTATGACGTGTAATAGTTTTTTTTTTTCATTTTGAAATTTATATTTCGTTATGTTATCTTTATCTGGGACCCACCTTATAGTCTTTATGCTGGGTATGATGTGGTATGAATTTCAAGTCATTTCAATCTCTAAGTTGTTTTCACTGAAATCAGTTGCGTAAAGTAAGAATTATTTTATTTCCAGCCCGACAAATATTCCAGTTAATTGTTATAAGCATTTGTTTAAAGGGGTTCATGTATATTTCACCATATTCATTTTCTAGTATGTATGCTTCCTCGTATACGGTTTTCCTTTATGGAACGTAACTTATTATAGATTATTAAAAATTCTAATTTATCGTAACCTGTCAAACCTTGTGAAAGTATGTGATATCGTGCTTAGCCGGACTCACTCATTTTGCTTGCTCGCAGACAAATAAACTACCCTAATCCTAACACGAGACGGAAATGTTGCTGTTCCAACATAACCTAACCTTTTTTAAATTTTTTTTCTTAAGGGGGAGGGGAAATCTTACATAAGACACCCCAGAGTGGGGTAGAGTCAGATTCGTACTGACTAGAACCCCTCCCTCGGTCTTCTGAGGCAGGGTGGAACCGCGCGAGCATTACTTCGCCCTGCTTTGTGTCCTTAGGTTTTGTTACCTACTCGTTGATGTTGCGGAGCTCCTTGCGGTGCTGCCTTTCTTCTTCGGCCTCCGGGTTGTCTCCTCTTCCGCTTTCTTCGCTATCACTGTTCTCGTGAACACTCTGACAGCTTCCCATCCTTCAGGGGACTTCAGCATAGCCTTGCCAATGTTCCGCCCATTCTGAAGTTCACCTGTTGTTGCTTCTAGCTGTAGTCTTTCCGGTGACCACCTCTCGAAACTGAGGATGATGTGTTTGGCGTCGTCGACTTGGTCTTCACATTGGTGGCATTGCGTGTTGCGCTCCTTACCAATTCTATGGAGACATCCTCCAAAGCAGCCGTGGTCAGTCAGTAGCTAGGTGAGAAAGTAAGTTTCCTCGTGTGCTCTTTCGCACCACTTTGGGACATCCTCGATTATCTCATGTGTCCAGCGTCCCTTGTTGTCGGTCAGCCACTCTGCTTGTCATGCGTTGAGCGTCCGAGTCCTCTCAGCGTTCCTTAGTTCCTTCGCTACGCGTCGTTGTTGCCAGTCGGTGGTATCCATGCTTTTCCTAGCCTCGTACAGTCTCTTCCTCTCTTGGATTCGTAAGTGGATCGGTGGGAGACCTGCTAGAAGTAATGCCACGCCGGTGGATACTGTCCTATACGCAGACGTAATGCGTATTGCGCATATTCGTTGCACCGTCGTCATTGCTTGTCGGTTTCGACGAGCATTCCCTCCCCCCATACTGGTGCGGCGTATGGAAGGGTAGAGTGTGCCACTCCTGCCAGTAGCCTTCTCTTACCTTGGGTGGCCCTCCGACGTTGGGCATTAATCTAGAGAGGGCTCTGATCTTATTTATCGACTTTTCAGTAGTCGAACGTATGTGCTCACTGAAGGTCAGCCTTTGGTCTAGTATGACTCCTAGGTACTTCACCGATTTGCGCGTCGGAACTACTTCGTCGCCTTCTAGAATCCTGGGTGCCTCTATCGTATGTCTGCGGTTAGACAGGATCGTCTCGCTCTTTTTTGTGGCCATCTCGAGGCCTGCTTGGTTTAACCAATTTATGGCCGTTCTGACCGCTTCGTTTAACGTGAGCTCGAGGAGCTCTGTAGTCCTCGCCTGAGCCACGATGCCGACGACGTCCGCAAAGCCGACAATGGATGTACCCGCGCGTAGATTTATCCGTAGTAGCCCGTCATACATTATGTTCCAGAGTGTCGGACCTAATATTGAATCTTGGGGGACGCCCGTCGTAATATGGTAGGTCCTCTGTCCCTTCTGCGTATCATACACCAGATGTCTATCATCCAAGTAACTCTGGATCATATCTATGAGGTACCTTGGCATGTTGCTCCTGTCTTCTAATGCCTGTATGATCGAGTCCCACCTTACCGTGTTGAAGGCGTTGCGGATGTCGAGTGTGGTCATCACACAGGGCTTGGCGAATCGTCCCTTGCCCGCATTTGCCTTCCTCACAATGTCAAGGATAGTGCTGATGCTGTCGAGGGTGGAACGTCCTTTCCGGAATCCGTATTGGTGTTCGGAGAGGCCTCCCGAGTCATCGATGGCCTTCTCTAGCCGTGCGAGTACCATCCTCTCAAGGAGTTTCCCAGCCGAGTCGAGTAGGCATAGTGGCTGATACCGTTTCGGCGCTGAGGGGTCACCTTTCGGTATTAGCACTAACCTTTGGATCTTCCGACGAGGGTGGAAGGTTCTCTTCTGTAGGCACTCGTTGTAAGCGTGCAGTAAGAGTTCCAGTGCCTCGTTGGCCACAGCCGTTATTGCCTCATTCGGGATCCCATCTGGGCCCGGGGCTTTGCCTGCTGGTAGTCTCCTGGTTGCCAGTTGGAGATCAGAGGTTGAGAAGCTTGGTGAGTCCCCTACACTTTTCGCTTCCAACCCTTTTGTTCTTATACCGTGATTCGGGAAGAGGTTTCCGATTATCACCTTCAGTTCCTTGGGGTCCTTTGTTGTAGGCACCTGGTCCCCTCCGAGCCTCTTCATAACTATGCGGTAGGGGAGTCACCAGGGGTCCGCTTTCACGAGTTTCAGCAGATCTTTCCAGCAAGCCTCTTTGCTTCGTTTAATCTCGATGGTGAATTTCTTTTTGGCATCCTTAAAAGTTTCTCAGGAGTTCATTCTTCCTTGTCAGGTCTATCATGTTCGCCCGTTGAGCCTTCCTCCTTGCGTGTAGGCATGCGCGTCTAAGGTCGGCGATAGTCCGGTTCCACCAGAACACTGGCTTGCGGTTCTTCCAGCGGACCTTACGAGGCATGGAGGCATCACAAGAGCGTTCGATCGCTGCCATCAGTGCTGGTACTGGGTCTACGGTTTTCAGCCTGAGGATGCTCTCTGCCTCCTCTCTGATATGCGTACCGAAGGTCACCTTGTCCATCTTCTTTGCATTCCAGCCACGTGGGGCTGATAGTATTTTGTTCCGGTTTGGAACTCCGTGGCTGCTTTTAAAAACGATGTACCTGTGGTTGCTAAGAGTGACTCTGTCGCTAACTTTCCATTCGTGGGTATGTCTAGCAAGCCGTTCGTTCACGAAGGTGACGTCTATTACCGAGGATGATCCCGTGTGTTGACGAGACCAGGTCGGTATCGAGCCTCGATTCAACACCTGGAGTCCCAGTCTACCTACCATCTCCATAAGGAGTAGCCCCCTGGTGTCTGTTCTTGCTGAACCCCACATTACGCTTTTGGCGTTAAAGTCGCCCGCTATGTAAATATCGCCGTTTGTTGACCTAATGCTAGCTTCGACGTTATCCAGTCCACCAGCATAGGCCTCTATCTATATTTGAGGAAAAGTAGCAACTGTAGACTCTTACCTTGTCAATCCACCTCCATACGAATCCATTACCGCGTCCGCCAGGCCTGGTGGGTACGTCGCGGTTCAGCACAACTATCGCTGCACTTGCTGATGCATCTTCGGTTCACTTGCCAGGGCCTCCTGTCCGATTGTGCTCCGAGAGCAGCAAGACTCCAGCGCCTTCTTCTCTCGCTGACTGGAAGACCAGGTCCTGGGCTGCCCGACACCTTTTTAGGTTCAGTTGGAGGAAGGTGCCCATTTCTTCGCTTTACTAAGCTCCTTGTTGAAGGAAGGGCACGCTCGGCTGCCTAATAGGTGGTTGTACCCCGTCTTCTGTTCGCTGTCGGCGCAGAGGCAGCGCCTAGGCGGTGCTTTGTATTCTGCTGCCTTGTGTCCATCTTTGGAGCACCTTCTACAGACTGAGGACCTGTCCTTGTTGCTCTTGCAGTCGTGGCTGCGGTGGCCGTATCCCAGGCATCTAAAACACTTCAGGACCAGCGGCCTCAATCTCACCCTTGCATTTATCCAGATTATTTTGAGTTTTCCCTCCTTTATCAGGCTCTGTTCTACTTCCACAGTCTTGTGGATGATGGCCAGTTGTGTGCCGCGGTAGGCCGGTCGAAGCGTTATCTTAGTCTCTGGCACCGTTCCTCCTTCCTTGGTAGTAAGTGCCGTCAGGGCTTCACGTACCTCCTGCTCGTCCGTAGCCTTGTCTATATCCCGGACTTCGAGAGTGATGTGGGGTTGCAGTGCACGTACCGTTATCTCCTCACCTAGAGTGGATCTGAGGGCCTCATGTAGTGCTGGCGTGGCCTTGCAGCTCCTTTCCATTTGCAGGAGTAGGTCTCTCCTCTGGTGCGGCGAACCGCAGTGACTGTTGCCCCAATTGCTTCAGGGATGATATTGGCTTTGATCTTCCTGACAATATCGGCGTAGGTCCCCGCCTTACCCTTCACCACGATTGCATCTGGGGGTGTTGGACTTGGGCGTTTCTTCCTCTGGTATCCTGGATCCTGCTCCTTCTTGTGGGATATGGTAGGAGTGCTCACAGTCTTCGTTTTCCGTCTGACGACTTTCACCCATGGGCTCTCGTCATCCTTTTGTCCCTCGATTGAGGGTGTGTCCTTGGTCGTGCTGGGGTCCGTACTGGGATTGGTGTTCGTAGGAGTCCTCTCCTGTACGTCTCTCGCTTTTCTTCGCAGCTTCGGAGTTTCCACATCCCTCAGCTTCTTGTTTCCTGTCTTCCTGGGTCTCTTATCGTGCTCTCCCTCGCATGGTGAGCCAGGTTTCCTTTTACCTGAGACCGCCGGTTTGTTCCCTAGTGGACTTGTTTGGGTGGTCCCATCTCGGTTGTTTTGATGGCGTGCTGTCTGCGTGTGCACCGTTGCCATGATCTTACGTGGATCCACATGCGGGCCAGTCAGTAGCCGCTCCGCTCTGATTCTCCTGGTCAGCAACATAGCTTCAGCTGCCATCTCCTTTAGTTGCACATGGACATTTTTATTCTTCCTGGCGAACTGATCCATTTGCTCAATTATGGTAATTAACCTGTGCGTTAGGTCTTGTTTGTTCGCCGTCACCCATTCCTTCATTGTAATTGGGTCTTTGGTAGACCCTTTCCTTTGGTGGTCAGGTTCTCGTCAGCTCACTTGTATCCTAGGTACTGAAACTGGTGATACACTCTCCTCGTTGGCTTCAACTTCTATTGTCACAGGTGTCACACTT
>JARQSV010000349.1:12797-23317 GCA_030142285.1 Calameuta idolon | reverse complement strand
CACTGCCACTTGCACTAGCATTTGCACCTTCACTTACACTTATACTCCTCGGGTTCTGTATAAGTATCTGGCTTCCGCGTTGGCTGCTGCTGGGCGGGGATCTTGCTATCGATTCCCTCCTCTTGAAGGGATCCGGTATTTCCTCCCCTGCAGAGTGCACCATCTCCCTGTTCATCTTGCAGTCGCAGGATGACGGTCGCTGACAGCCCGCTCGAGCACTGTCAACGGCCGGCACTGGGTATTCCTCCCCTGCTCCGTAAACAGATTATTGCCTTCGTCGTACATACCATAGTGTTTGGGGCGTGTCGCTCTTCGTCTAGTCCTTCTTCTTGTGCCTGTCCGGCTTGGTGAGACCTGCCAGGAGCCGAGGCTCCCGCCGGCATAGCCACTGGGGTCATCAGGACTCGCAGGTCCCCCCACCACGGCCAGGTGGCGACACCTCGGGGGGGGGGGGGGGGGCTAACCTAACCTAACCTAATTTTTAATATAAGTAATAGCTAATAATAATTTTAAAGATTCGCGTATACGTCTGTTTCACATATTCTATCATGTGCATTAACTCCGAGATTTACAAATAGCAAAATAGGGTACGATGAAGCGTCCCATACGGGAAAATGGCATAAGATGAAATGTCTCATAACTGTTTAAGCAATATGTTAAGAATTGATTTTTTGTAGGCGGCGTATTTTTCTTGTTTCTATTCTTTTTTCCCCCAATCGAGTAAAGTATAAATTTGTATGTAAATAAGCAAACTAAAAAAAATTATATGAATTAAATTATGAAATAAATCTAAGCAGTAACCTAGCGTTCAAAATCATGGAATATTATTTCAAAAATAGATTATTTGTACATAGTTCGTATACTTAAGGGGACACTGGACCTTTTATTTACCACGTGAGTGATAATGAGTTTAACTAAACTCGTAAAAATAACAGGAAATCCTTCCCCAAACGAAGTTCAGTGTGCATTTTGCAAGGTTAATAAACATTTTGACACCACTTTCGCAGTAATTAAATCAAAACTAAAGGAGTAATTCGAGCCGAAATTTGTCGCATTTTCAGATCGACCCACTCTTTCAGTTGCGTGTTAATTATAACGAATTCTATGGGAAAGAATCTCCTTAAAAAATCTGTTATTAAAGTTTTTTGTTGACATTTTAATGACATGGTAAAGAGGGGTTCGGAATCCCTTTAACTTAGTTATTAGTCATTCAAATCAATTTTTTACGTCGAAAATATACTTCAGAATATAGAGATAAAAAACTTTCATCGGTTCAATTACATTATCATTACTACGTTATCATTCAATCGGTTTTAGTTATACATATTGTTTATATGACGTTAAATAGCAACCTCTAGTTATTATTTCACAATTAAGTATTATGAATCGTCTTTATTATTAAATTTATTAACCTTTTAAAAGAGTCTAATGCTACAATTTTAAAGATTTGTAGTTTGAAAACCGTTAGTTGTATGAATAAAAGTAAACGAGTACTTGCTTGATAAAATAAGCAAGTGTTCTAAGGAAATATATCGTTCCTAAAAAATTGAATTTTAACATACTGTTTAAACAAACTTTTATAATTAATTTGAGGTGACCTTGAAATCCATACAGAGCAATAGCTAGTCTGAAGTATACTGGAAATTATTTAAAAATGATAGTTATGACTACTGGTAAACTTTCGACTTTATTAATTGTATCAATAAAGTTTATTATCAGTATTATCATTTGAGTGTGAAATTTTTAATAGCAATTCAAATAATAATTGTTAGTAATGCATTTTACTGAATTCTAGAACGGTCGCGATCACGTGACAGGGAGCGCAGTCATAGAAGACGTCGCGAAAGATCTAGAAGCCGTGAAAGGGAGTACCGAGAGCGCAGCCGAGATAGAGAGAGAGAAAGGGACAGGGACCGTGATCGCGAAAGAGAAAGAGAACGTGATCGTGACAGGGAACGTTATTACAGTGAACCTTATCCGCGAGAGAGATCGCGTAGCAGAGAAAGAGAACGCGAGCGAGAGCGAGATCGTGAATACCGAGAAAGAAGTCGAGAAGAAAGGTAAGCTCAAGTAATTACACTCACACATGTAACATTTTTATATTTTGTACGTTTGAAGTGACAGTTTTTATGCTGAACAGTATGTGAACTACTGACACTGAGTGGTTATTGGAAATATGTAATCAATATATGTATGTACATATAGCAAATTGCATGCTATCGAACAGTAGTTACTTTGTCATGACGAACTACGAGTGCTGTTACAGGGTCTAAGCACAATAGCATTTTAAACGTTCTGTATTATCTAATTATATATTTCCATGGCTTCTGAATTTTTTAAAAAAGTTTTTAATATTTCCCAAGAAATTGTATAACATGCAACTATTCGAGAACCTATTGTAATTAGATATTTTAATATTTGCTTCGAATAACACACGCAAAGATCGGTGTCTCGATATGTATTATCGGGTTAGTGTGCTTAATTCCATAACTAATAGAGTTATATTCGATCGCTTACATAAAATTATTCATGCCAAACGTCTCAACTGAAGATGTCTGTCATTTAATTTCTATTACAGAACTATTTATTTCCAAATTGTATTGTATTGTATTGAACAGTTCGTATATATTTTGGCGTTTAATCGATCGAAATTTAATTGAAATTCATAGTGCTGTCGGGCGTAATGGGATGTTATTGGCGATTACCCCATATAAAAACAACTTTGAATTGAAATTAGTGGGAATATTTTTCATTTCCATTAGTGAATATATGTAGAATTTAAAAAGAAATGTCTTATGTTCGATTTTGATTAATTCTAATTAAGTAAGAGTTAATGTTCTGCCATACATTCTTGAATGCATATCGTATGTGCATCTTGCACGTGCTGTACTTATGCGCATGAAATTATTGCAATTCTTACCTCCCATAATCTATTATTAAATCATTTAAATGGATTATCAATATTCTAATATTGAACTCGTTATACGACTGTTCTAAGTGCAGCATCCGTTTGATTACAAGATAATAATCATTATTATCTAAACGTTAGATAAAAAATCTGGGTCATTTTTATCCGGGCCTATTTGAATTGTTGTAATACGTTGAGATTAGCTACCACTTTGTAATCGGCCTCATCCTACGAAACTTTAAGGGTAAAGAACAGCCTATGCGAATAGTAGTATCCCTAAATCCGTTACTACTTGAGATCGGACCTGTCGAAATCGCGAACGAGCAAAATTGACCCACGTTACGGTCAATGTTAACTTTTTACCATAGGCTTCGAATCTAAATGTTGTGCGCAAACATGTTTCTCGAATGATTTTGGTCTGTTTTTTAATCAATATCAATGATAAAAGTATGATTTTTTTTCTGTATTTTTTTATACAATGATTTTTTATTCAAAAAGAATAATTGGGTTATCATTTTTCGATATAGCGTGTTGGTACATTTATTCCTCAATTTTTTAGCTCTAATTTCCCGTTCTTTTTTTTTCGAACGTTTCGTTTCAAAGTTACGATAATTTTTCGATAACTGTGAGAATCACGTATCTGGTGCAATAAATTGCAATAAAAACATATTGCAGCATTTGTAGCGTTGTTGTGAAATGTTCAAAAATACTATATGACTTTTTACAAATTTTTTGTATCACGTTGAGTTAGTGAAACACGCATCGGAGAAAAATGACCTAGGTTTATGGTCTAAAGATACCAAAAATATCATTACCGAGCAACGATTAAGTTTCTCGTAAGTGCATAGAATTTTTCTGTTGGTTACCCGAATTAGACATTACCAAACAGGTTTAAATACCTTAAACAGGTATCTCTATAAGTTTTCGAAACAACTAAGAGGATTGGATGCTAACGGCGTTATGTTAGAAAATACTGTGATTCACACAATGAAATTTAGGGAACGGTTAATTTTAGGGTCAATTGCATTAGAAACATCCAGAAATAATGTTCATAAATTTCATCTGTAATAAAAGCCGCAACTAATAATCGTTTAGTGGGAAAAGTACTCGGATTCGTCATCATGAAGGCTGAAATCATTCCAACTTAAGTTATAGCTCGTACTTTCTCGCACTGTATGTACCTAATTAATTTTAAATTTAACAATCGTATCACGGCCAACATATGTTCTACTGCGCGGGTTATGAGTTTTTGTAAAACTTTTAATTCACGAGTATTTAATTAGAAATCAACATAGTCTCGAGTATTATGCTAGAGATGTGTGCACTGGGGGATACGAATTCTTAATGCTTAAGTTGAAAATCGTGAAACTCATATTAACGTATATCCATTGTAAATCTCTAATCGGTAGCCCGGAAAATGCAAAGTAGCAGTTATGCATATATTGGCAATGTTGGAATTTTCTACTCAACGGTAGAATAGTTGTAAAATAAGTCTTGTCCAATGAGGGCTGACGACATGCCTAGAAAATGAAGTGCACCATTTCCAAGGACAGATTGTCCTGTATCTCCGCTCTAGGGTATCGTTGACGATCACTGCACGGAATTATTGTATCTCTGACGAGAAAGGTACCTCAGGTGTCGTCCCCCGATTTCGTTCCTTTGCAAATATGTTATTCTCCATCCAAATCTAAGAGATACGTGCTTTTCTTTTATCGGCCGATAAACAATTTTAGGGGATGAAATCAGCCCCGAAGGTTGGACTTCTCGAGGGCGATTTTCGTAGTTTCACATAGTTCTAGTCGAGATATTTTAATGGGACCAGTTGGAGAATAATCCTCATGGTAAATAATGAAAAATGAATTTTGCTTGGTTCTGGTGGGGTGAATGCCTAAACATTTATAGGAGTTGAAAAGCGCGAAATTTTTATAACAAAAAAACTATCGACTCGATTTTGATGAAACCAATATTGCATTTGAAAGTACGAAAAAAAAAGTAGAGGAGGTACATGTTTTTGTGTTTTCGAAAGATCTTCGTTTAATTGTAAGAGGAGAACCACCCCTAGCCTGTGCAACCAATTTCTCATTAAAGCGGCACTATCTTGCTTCAATTTGTCTTTCCACTTATTAGAGAGCTCTTTCTATGTGTTAATCAAGAAGCCCAGTCGTTTCAATAACTTTCGATTGTATGCTTACCAAAAACCACCTCTTCGTTTCCTGACGCCCTTCTGGCGGAAAACTTCGTACGCTCGCGAGATCTTCAGAACTCTTGTATCCGAAGGGATTTGGAGGTCACTGAAATCGATGCTGGATTTTAGATTTTGAAATTCACGATGCCCCAGATACTGTTAAACTGCAATTTTTCAATTGCTATGCCAGGGGATAACTATTAACTACCCTTGAACGCATTCTATTACTATAATTCCCTTTAGTTCATTTACTTAACTCAGAGTGTCTTAAGAGTGAAAATACATATAAACAAGATATCACCAATACTAGAAATGGAAGTTATCATTTTTGCATCGTAAGTTGATCTGCTTACCACAATTCTTTGATGTGAAACCATATTGTCACAATGAGTCATGAGACCGTACCTGTGTCCGTGGTGAGAAAAGCCTTTCGAAACTTTTTTTTTTTTTTCTGAAAGTATAAGAGTAAAAGGATCTTACAAAATAATGCACATAGATGCACTCGTGAAAATAATAAAATATGGGAAGTCCTAATTTGTAGACTCATTATTCTTTCTCTTTTTTTTCTCTTACTGCAAATAAGAATACAATTAAAACTTATTCTGTTGTTCCGTAGTATAATATGCATTCAAAAATTCCTCAATAGTTTTTATGTTTGTGTTATAAATATATATATAATTAGATATGCACGGAGCATGATTCAAAGTTGGACTTAAAAAATTGTTCGTTTAAAATTGTATATCCAAAAGTTACGTCCTATAGTATATCTGCACATACCATTATCAGGTTTCTCGTGTTGATTTACAAATTTCAAGAGTTCTGTATAGTCACGGATAGTGAATTATCACAGTAGTATTTATAAACATTCTTTCTTTAATATTGGACTATTTGTGAAATCATATAAATAGTGATTTTGCCTTTTATTAGAATGAATTAGTAATTTTGTATGCTTTGCATGTCTGGGCTTAATCGACGAAAAAAAAAGATATTTTGACTTGCAATGGATATAATTTTAACGTAAAGGAACTTCAGTCCATGTTTATCGTATAGCCGCCGTGTTTTCTATTATTGCGTATATTGCTTAGAGTACGGATAATTTGTGCTAAACAGCGTTAGACAAAAATTAGATAAAAAAGTGAAGGTTGAATATCCTTAGATTTGATTTTGTGTATGTTTACTTTGGACAAGAAGTCTTATTAGATTTGTTCCTCTAATGATAAATGCTTATGGCTGCTTTCCCAAGAAAAGCTTTTATATTAACATAACATAACATAAAGCATATTGATGAGAATGCAGAACATTAATCTTCAGAAAATTTACTCATTTTTCAAAAGTAATCAGTTTCTGTCATAAATACATATGTATATGAATTCATTACGTACCAGTGCAAACAATTAAAGGGACAAAGTAATTTGTTGCAGTTTGGCATTAACTCGATCATTATCCAGAATATTCTTTGTGATCAGATAACAATCATATGGTGTAATAGCAACTACGCTCTGCAGTAAAACCTACGTAACGTATTTTCAACTCGTTGGGACCGAGAAACTTGTTACTTTTAAATTTCTCAGTTGTTCTCTCTCCTCATTTAACCACTAAGCATGCTGATTTTTATCGTGCTTATCCAATTGTACTGAAGAATGAAGTTAGTGCCGTGAGCCCTGAATTTGAACTATCAAAATTCAACCACAGCGTATTCGTCTGTCTACGTAAACTATGATTCAACGAGTACAGTAAAATACGAATATTAGTTGAGCTACTAAACGTGTGGGAGTAACGAAACTGAAATTAGTAAGAACGATTCAGTTGAGAATACATAGGTTCGACTCTGTTAAGATTGGTCCTCAATTATGTAATGAATCTCGAAATATCACATATGCTACGAATTCTACCTTCACGCGTTTAATGCAGTAAAATAATAAATAAGAATCAATACCTTTACCACTTATGATTGATTGAGTGTCTCCTGTGAAATTTAATATAAAACCTTTTGCGTTATTTTCTCTGGAAAAGGAAGTGAACTCTATATTTTACCAAAGATTGAAAACAATGCCTTCAAAAAATGTATGATAGAGTAATTGCAAACATTAAATATTTTCAATATATAAAAGAAATAACGTTGGTAGAATTAAATAACACATATAATCTCAGTTAATAGCAGTATTTATTACTAAAATATGAAAATCCGTTTAAATTTTTTACACAATTAGGAATATATGTATATGTCTCATGCGGTAAATTTTATACATACATATAAACATCAATATTGGTACTAGTATTTCTCTCTGGTCATGTTATACAAGCGAGTATTTATCACTTATTTTTAATGGCATTAGAATTAGTATTTATATTTTATAAAATCAAATAAAATATTGAAATTGGTAAGTGATAATATAATATAATAATTGTCAATTTTCCACTAGTACAACACGTCAATCAGCCAGGCCAAGAGTAAAAGAAGAACCGCCAGAAGCGACACCTGTCTCTTCTTCCAAGTCGTCTAGGTAACGAATTTTTAAATTAACTCAGATGGATCTTACAATTAGTAATGACAATGTTTCTTTTATTTATACATACAACACAAAAATATTCCTAAATAATTGTTTAGAAGTAAGAAAAATGTGACGATGTTACTAGTGTTCTAATGGAAATTTCCTAGCTATAAAAATAAAATTAGTCCTGATGAAAATAGAAAGGGATAGAGAGAAGGAGAGAAAAAAAGATGTAACGTAATGATTTCTCTCGATTTTCCTACCTTTTTCATTCGTAATGGCTATCTGGCACAGTTTTCTGTTCTTTCTTTCTCCTTTCTCTCTTTCTCTCTCTTTCTCTCTCTCTCTCTCTCTTTCTCTTTCTCTCTTTCTTCCTTTCATACTTACGCTCTCTTTTCATTAAATAAAGTATTGTATCATGTCAAAAATTTCTCTTGATGTGAATGGTAGAGACGAGTGACAATAGAGATACTTATATCTGGGCAATCAAGTTAGCCTTGATGTGCAACCGCTTGAACCATGTGGTCGAGTCTTATGCTTTCGCTGGTGCAAAAAAGAATTAATTTTACGGATATTTACAGGTATTTGAGTGTCATCTACATCTCGATATTTATTCTTCGATTAAATTTCAAGCAAATTTGAATACAAACCTTTGCTACTGTACACATATACGTACTACTTTGCGATGGCGATTGCATATCATAATTCTGCGTCTTTCATGCGGACGCGTTTAAAAAATTAAATCAATATCAATGTTTGTTTTTTCTGTATCGTCCGGATTATGGTGGGTAATATACATATATGAGGCTTTAAAATTCCACATTAATTTCATGTAACGATTTTGGTGTGCAATTAAGAAAAAGGGAAAATTAGATATTGTTTGTATCAATTACGGGTGAATTAAGATAATTAGGATTGTCGTATACTGCGTAGGTATTATGACGATCGCTACAGAGAGCGCGAACGGGACAGAGAGCGGGAGAGGGAATCAAGCCGTCGTCCATCAGAACGAGAAAGGGAACCTGAACGGGAACGAGAACGAGAGAGAGATCGCCGTGATGAAAGGGCAGATTCATCGCATCGGTCCAGACACTAAATTTGACATTACGCTCCCTGTTATTCATAGACGGTGGTATAATACAAGCAACATAAGATATACAATAGAACTTAAAAAAATTCATGAGGCAAAAATAATGCAATGTGACAAAAGAAGAACTGTCTTTGCTCTATTTAGAGGTAAAGCATTGTGTTTATTTGCTGTGCAGTCGCAGTTACAGCCTAACCCTGTGCTTTACAGATTTGCGTGAAGTAGTGCGGTTGGCGTAAAGCAAGTAACTATCAGATATGGAATTAGGAATATTGATTTTAATCCTTTTCATTGATATTAGATAATGCGAAATTTCTTAAACATTTATTTCATACTTCTTGAGTGCACCTTAATATTCCATAGTTGCGTTTGCGCAATTTAAATGTTTCATTTTTTTTTTTCATCTACCGTATACATATTGTGTAATAATAATGTTCATGTATACATACGTACATATGTAACGACATTATAAATAAGCTATTCATTTAGGATTACAGAATATTCATTTAGTCAACTACCGAATTAGGTATCGTACGGTGGATATACAAGATACAGTATTCTTGTAATATGTCGTAACGAGTTTCGATTTATGGTGTGTGGTCAATAAAAATTTGGAGATGCAGTGAAGATATGCAAAAAGGACACATACGCACGACTAATGAAAGTAATGAACTCATCTTCGGAAGAGGAATGAAGTCATCCAACACGACCATCATTCTTCTAGCTACACGGCGATGCAAGATTGTATCTTCATATAATACAGATATTCGCTTTCAAAATATATATTCAAAACATGCCTTTATTTTATTCATCTGTATACACAATATCCTAAAATTAATCTGATTATGGTGATTTTAATGAGTACGCATTCCAGGTATTCAGAAAATCATCAACGGCATCTGTACGGTATTTTTCTTGTTTATACATTTTATCAATACCCCTATAAATAATTGTAGGTTCTGAGGCACTTAAGGTTGTAGTTGAAAAAATGGTGATCTATTTAAAATGGTTTCTTTCAACTTATGTTTGCAAACAACTCTCAAGATACGATGTTCATTATATCTTATATCTTACCATTTTTTCCTGCAATTGAAACTTTCTACAATGAATGCACTCACTATAGTGTTAAGCATCTCATGTTTTAAATATTTTTACTTTTTTTGGCTCATGCAGATTCATAATAAATAAGATTTTAGACGAAGTCATTACGTTCCAATTTATAAAATAACCTGTATGGGGTTAGAATTTTTTATTAATATAAATAGTCCGTTATTACAATAAATGGCCGAAAAAAGTATTTCATTTTCTTGATAAATAAATTTCAAAATTGTGGCGATAGCAAATAATTTTATACGCTACGTGAAAGATTACGTAATTGGTTTGCGTTCATGATCAAATTTCAAAAATCCGAATCAGTTATATCTATGTATCGTTCCTTATGTTTTACGGATCTTTTTAATACGTTAAAAAATATTTATTGATACTTTCAATATATATCACGGAAGATAGGTGTCGCTAGATACCATATATATGTGTATACAGCAAGGATAACCCATTAATTGTGTTCACATTTAGTATATAGTCTTTTTTACGTATTATTATGTACAATTGTTTTCAATATTATTTTACGTGCTGTACCTTTTTGACTTAGGACTTTCAGAAATATCATATTTAAATGCATTATTTAGTCTTATGACTTAGTTTCCTATACAAAAGAATTGCTTCCCATCGATTTTAATTGAACTGCGTTGGGTATTGCCATTAATGTGAATAATTGACCTTCTGTTTAATATGCAATTAGTTATAAGATTTAAAGCTACACAATTTTGAGGTAAGAAACTATTATTT
>JARQSV010000349.1:0-12697 GCA_030142285.1 Calameuta idolon | reverse complement strand
TAATTGACCTTCTGTTTAATATGCAATTAGTTATAAGATTTAAAGCTACACAATTTTGAGGTAAGAAACTATTATTTATGTTGATTTGCGTGATATAAAAATAAATTTAAGCCCGATATTCTCTTTGCAAACAAAGTCTATATGAATCGAACTGATAAAATTATAAATGCCAATTAAAATGATTGATAACTAATATTCTTTCAGTTGATCAAATGTATCAATTTAAATTAAAAGGCAAAATTTAAATTATAAATTTATAGTAGATCTAACATTTTTTTTAGATATTTATGTGATTTTCTTAATTTTGTTATTAATAACAACATTTTTACCATCAGTAATTCCATACTAAAACTTCGGAATTTTTGCTTTGTTCTTATTTTTTCAGCATATACAGTGGTCAAAATAATTTAACATAAATACTATAGTATTTAAATTTGCAATTATTAAATGTAGTTTACATATATTTATGATAATTTTGTGATATTCCTTTTCATTATAATTATTGTGTCTTTTTAGTATACAATTAGCTATTCAAATTAATTGCAATGTCCTGCGCAGTACCAAGTACTATAACATTTTACCAATACGATTCTAACCTTTGTATTGATATTTATTTAATTTTTCGTGCCAAGTCCATGAGTATTTTGTTATTTATTATCATAGATGTGCAGTGCTGGCCATAGTAATAAAATGAATGTGGATAACTTCAATTATTTTATCAGGAGTTGATTGGTTGGAAGATTATACCTGTTATCTTCATTGATCACACCTACGCATAAGAATATGATACATAGTATATATCAAGAATGTCTTATTTTAGTCACAGGATCGCGATTCCGAATAAAATATACACATGAATAGTTAATATTTAAATTCTCGCTTAAACATCATTACATTTCAATTTTCGAAATCAGTCCAGTAGTCTAGTAATCTAGCAATCTTCTAATAGTTAATACTGACTAGGGAACCCCATTGATCTTTTTATAATTCAATAACATCTTATAAATTTATCAATGAATTTGAATTACATTTAGGTTTTTTATGTTGAAAAATAATATTTTATTGATGTATTACTTTGTTTTAAGTCTCACGCGTAACGCATAACTTGAATTAGCTTTTCTTGCAAACAATATTATATTAAACCAATCTTCGTGTAGTCAAATTGGTAAATAGTCCTGCTGAGGTTTGTAAATTGCTTAAAAAGTTATGCTACATCACGGAAAATCAGTTTCGACCTGTTTTTGTAAATTTGGCGAGGTCATGTTATTTTTAACATTCTTATTTGTGATATATAGCAATTTTTATAGTATTGCAAAACTGATATACGCAAGTAGTGAGGAGATACTAGTTAAAAGGGCCAACCTTATGGCACTTTGTGTCTAACGTAATGGGCACGGAGTGGCTACAGAGAAAATATGCTGGAACCAGCATAGAAGTTCTGGAGGGGGTTCAAATGCCATATCATCTGTTTCAGACACAGACTACACAGGGGCTGGTTCTCTTTACTAGTATCTTCTTTGTGACGCAAATAAGAAAAAACGATCCGCTGTATACAATATTGTTGCTATTTAATTCCATAGGTAAGATAATATTATACATGATATAGGTTTATTTCTAATATGAATGATTTCTTTTACATTTATATGCAAATTAGTAACATTATCTTCATGCTTGAAATTTATTTACAAATGATTAACAAAATTGATGTACATACCTATTGCGTTTTATTTCGATATATAATATGGCAGGTTTTCCGTTACGTTAGAACAGCCGTCGGGAAGATTTTTTTTCCCCTTTGAAATTCTCTGCTGTTTATCATTTAATTTTTTAGCAGTTATGAAATAAGATATTTAAAGAGAGAATACTTATCGATAGGCTTTCGTACTGAATTTTTACTTAAATTACATATTGTTTATAAATGTGAGAGCGATGGCACCTTAATTCTCTCTTTCTTATATACATATATGTGTATTCATTATTTATATTATATATTCATCGTATTGGATGCCATTCTTTTCCAAAGTCGTTTATTGGCTATGACAATATGGGCTGCTTATATTTCTACTGTAGAGAACCCGACTCTCGATGTAGAACCAATATTTATAAATATGTTTTACACTTGGTATTGTTCCTGCTTGCAACAAAACATTTTCTATAAATCTGATTTACTTTGCGATTCGTTTTGAAGTATGTATGATGGTCGTATCTGCTTTTTTTCAGTTAGATAAATACGTCCACAACATTCTTTAGAAAATCTAGTAGCGGAAGTATGAGACGTGTTCCAATCAAATAGAAGGATAATATGAAGGAAATTATCGTGTTGATCAATACCATATCCACATAGTTTTTCTGTTTCAATTTTTTGTCTGGTATGAGTGTTTCATAAATCGTATATGGGTTTGATCGTATTCTGTTCAACATTTTCATGAGGTCAATATTGAATGTTTTATAACGTCACAAATGTAACGTAGAAGTAAAAGCTAACAATTCGTTAAACAACTGACAGTCAATAGTTTAATTGTCTTACTCTTACTAATCTCTACTCTTATTAAACTACTTTCATTTTACCAATTTCTTATGGTAATATGAATTATCAGATGAGTCGGCCAAATTAAGTTACTCCTCTAGGGCTCTCATTTTCAATTTATCTTAAATTCAATTTCATATATTGAAAACAAAATGTACACTGAGTCAATATACCTTTTTGATCTATTTCCTTCAAGCGTTTGGGTTTGAAAAATTAATACTACTTCATTATACTATTCGCATTAATGAACAAAGAAATACTCAATTATTACAAGTTTCTTTTTTTAGTACCATAATGACAAAGTACAAGTTTGTATTAATTCTTTGCCGATTTGTCTCCATTGACCGTGCAAGGGTTAATATATTAATTTTTTCCATTGAATCTGACACAGCATCATAGTGCGATAAAAGTAAATGTTATGTTTACGAATGTTACGAATGTCAGGAAAAAGAAAGCTTTTGTTTACTATGAACATTTTTCAAGTTCAATTAAGCATTTTCTATAATCACCCACAGCCTAAGAATAATATTTATACTTTTCTTATAGTTAAATGACTCATCTGATATATCAAAGGTTGTAATAGCTATGATTATGAATAGAGTATTTTGTAATTGTAAAGGTCGCAACATCGTTCCAATCGTAAGAACAACAAAGTGGCAATTCGATTACATGAAACGTGTAACAAATCGAGAACGGCGCTATTAATCTGTCTAAGTCACTCGTTCAAAAATAATTTTTAAATAAAGAACAACATACTACTTATTAAGAAACATTTTGTTCGTGGAAATACCTATTAAATCTTTTAGTTTAATATTTTATACCACAAAATTCTTCATTTAAACAATATTTTTTAATTATTATGTGAATAAACATTATTTAAAGATTTAAGTTATTGGCCAAAAATGACGTGAGTGACTTAGGAGGGTTAAAAGGATTGAGTAATTCAAATATTGAATGATCTTTATTACCTTGTATAGATCATTTATTGTACAGATATATAAAAATGGATTCTAAAGGTCGCGTAAGGTACACGCTAAATGATAGGACCAATACAATGAATTAATAGTGAGATAAATATTTATGCTGCTTGTCCAAAAAAGAAAAAAAAGAACAAATAATCCTTGATATATATAAGCAATACTTTAATAACTTATTTCGAAAATTCATTAATTACAAAATGGGAATAATGTTTTTCGAAGATTAACCCTTGCGTTACGGCAGTCCGCTCCGCCGGAGAACCGCCACTGAACGCGACACTGCGCCAACAGTATGCACATTGCGCATCGACAGTCTTCGGTGTTCGAACTTACGTCTTCCACCTGAACAACGCCGCCTTCACATTCTTTTGTATGTACACTTTTCAAAGTGTTAAATAACAACTGTTTTGCCGTATTATATGATAAAAATTTGTATAAAATTATATTAATTATATAAGAAACATGAAAATAAGTACATTTTATATATTCTCAGTTATTTGTTTATTTGCGGACTTTACAAATACATGTATATTATAAATAAACATACAATGTAGGGCAATTAATATATTAATTTGAAATTTCAAGTAATTTAATTGAGTATGAAAAATTTTTAAACAAGGATCGACACACAAACCAACGCTACAATTATTACATTCATGTTTCGATGACCAAAATGCTGACTATAGTCGACGCTCTTACACACAGCTCGTCGCGTGGGTGGCGATTATAGTCGGCGCTCGTAACGAAAGGGTTAAACTGATATTTTACCGGATTTTTTAGCCTCAGCCCTCCAATTAAGAGTTGAATCAAAATAAATATTACTTACGATATATTATCGACTGTGATATCTTGTGATAATCTTTCTTACACAAACATGTAACATGTTATTTTTAGAACGAGTTCGAAAAAAATAGTACTAAGAAAAGTAGAAGTTTTCGGCAGTATTTGATTGATTAGAAATGCGATTTTCCCTAATTCTTATTTTTCGTTATACGTTACCTGTTATTTTACCTTAAAATTTTATCCTGAATTAGTAGGAAGTACATGACCGAATCAAGGGGATGAGAACTTGGGGATAGTTTACCAAGTAATTAACTTTTTAACTAATTTACGCTCGAAGTTGTATGCGCTGCTTACGTACAGCGTAATCAGGCCGCGTGGCGTCAGTGCTCAATTTTGACAGGTATAAAATAAACCATATTCTATACCACACGCTGTATATATGTAGCTATAGAAATAATGATTTTATTTCATTAAGTATATAATATATTGTATATTCACGAGTATAATGCATTTTGGAAGGGCCATTTTCTTATGTCCTTTTCATCTCACAATTTACTTTTTAATGGATTAGACAATTGCAAGTGCCAATGCGAGATCATTGTTGCTTTTTCAATATACAATTCATGAATTATGGATTATTGACAGTTGTGAAATATTTTATTTGTTCGCTGTATGCGGACAATGATATATGCGTAGAGCTCCGATTATTTAAATGTTGGTGTAGACAAGTATACTTCAAGGCATGACCGCCTGAACCATGCACTTGCATTTTAAACATTCGAACTTGAAAAACAAATGGTTTACGTAGAAATGGAATTTTTAAACTATAAATTCTCCACGTTTTTAAACATTACTAGTTTATTTACATTCAGAATTCCATTTGCCGTTTAAATTTCAACTTTATGTCTGTAGTAGTTCGCCCAGAATGTTGAATATTGATATTTTCAGCTACGCACACATGCCCACACACACGCACACACATTTGTGCGTTTTAATTTTCACACACACTCCCGTATGTTCCAGGTGGTTGTGCCTAAGAAGCATTAACGTACAGTGCTACCTCGTTATAAGCGAATTTCTCTTCCGTTCTACTTGACCGAACTTCGTAGCTTCCCCAACTCAAACTGTGCGCTCAAACTCAAAGGTAACTTTGGGTTCAGATCATGGTAGAAGCGAACACGCGACTGCATGAAATCGTAGATGTCTGAACAGCGGATTTTTAAAAATAATGATCATATAAAATATAATTCAGCAATATTTTACATTTTTAGCATTATTGTTACGTATATATACTTAGAAAGCGAAAGTAAAAACAGAAGGGGACTAAAATTTCGTGTGCGCTTATAACCAGAAGCCGCTATGCTCACAGACACAGACTCATGCACGAGTGATTCTAGAAGGCATCGCGCAGTAGTGGGGGAACGCTCGAGCAACGAATTTCTTAACCTTTTATTCTTCCTCCCCTAACCGCCTCAACGGTCACTTATTGATTGTAATGTATAGGACGAGGGTACAGTGCAGAAATGATTTTATGTACCACACGTGTACCTGTACTGCGTACTACGGGAACCAGAGAAAGTACCTTTTATTCAATTTTCCAAACCTTTTTTATTAGTCTCATTTTAACTTATTATTCTTTAACTTATTATTCTTATATGTATATCGAACGAGTTTTCATTTTGGACTAAATAGTAGAATTGCTTAGCAACTAGATGAATTCCGTATCATTTTGCAATATTAGGAACAAATAACTATTCAATGTAATAATAGCTTCATGAAATGGTGTGCGTAACTGTTCAACGCATAAAACCTATGAGCTTCGATTAGTTACTGTTCTTACAAAGCTGACCGCTGGCACTAGAAATCATGCAGAATTGACAGTTTATATTCTGTTCGCGTTCACAGTTATTTTAAACATCGAGAATAGTTGAAGGAATCTATAAATGTTTTAATTGAAAAACATTTAGTGAGTAAGCATCGAATTCAAATCCAACGAATAAATGTGAATTCAAGCGCTACTGTTCTCAGTTGAATGATAATGCCTTTCATATTTTCGTTGTTTAAGTATATTCGGTCTACGAATTTAATGTGCTTTTTTTTACAGATCGAGTGCAATGTAGTCTCAAGCAAGCCACACATTGGTTTACATAAAATCTTTGTTACAAAGCATGTACGTGCATGGTTTTTAACTAAAATATATTGAATTTTGCTATTTTATTACGTATTTCGATGAATCTGTGTGGAAAGCCACGTGTGATTTGTTAAGGATTGCTTTATTTGATAACTGCAAAAAAAACACAATGAACTCATTAGTTGGACTATAGTTTTAAGTGAAAAAAGGCTTCGCATACAAGACAATGAATCTCAAAACGTCCAATAAAAAATGCCATACGGCATGTTAGGTTTCTTATTAAACGAAAGTTAAAAGAAATTGTCATTTTTTTTTTCAACCAATTTACACGATACTTTAGCAATTGGTAAAAAATTATGTAATTGTTGGCTGTTAATGAGGAGCTAGACGTGTTATATGTTTAAGAGATTTGGAATACAGGACACTGCAAGTGTCATACGTTATACGTTGACCAGTAGGAACGTTGCTGTTTCGTTCAATATTGTATTCCTATTGATTAACATACGACGCATGTCGCATACCACATAATATGCGCGAGATCCTCTGAATGTTTATTTCAATTCATTAAGGCTGCTGTCTAGCTGGTTTAGTTATACATATCGCGTGACGTCACAAACTAGGAAACGTATTTTTCGTTATTCTCCTTCATTTCTAAGTGACTTAGCAAAATCTTTTATGAGCCCGCTTCGTTATGCGATACGGCTGGCGGCTCTTCTCAATTTAGTTCCGAAAAATGTGTCAATTGTGAGAAAAATGTACGTAAAAAAATCGTGCATTTCTTGTCTGTCAAAACATCATGGGCTCCGCCATTACGACCGTTCACGAAATCCCATTTTTCTGCAAATCAGGACACTCATTACACTTAAATTGAGAAGAGCCGCCTTGCTATGGACGATACAAAGCGGGCTGATCTAATAATTTTGTCAATAATTGTGTAACAGACGCAGAAAACGGCAAATTGGTTTTGGTCCTGTTGTGCTGGGAGTCTCCTGACCCCATCGACGACTGCCAGGCCACGCGTGTAGCAATGCGCTAAGTCAGCATTAAAAGCGGCCTGGCAACCGCGATGTAGAAATCGGAAAATCGCACAATAAACACATTTTCGGAAGTCCAGCTTATGGCTGCCCATCCGAAAATCTACAGTCTTCAATTACAATCCGAACGGATAGGGTGGTCTCGTGGAGGACTCAGTACAGGAGATAGGTTAATGCCGAACGGTACCTATTCTTAAGTCGACGTATGTCGGAACCCTGTACACAACACAGCATCATTTCAATAAACCCTTTTGTTACACTATATTCACGCGAGTTCCAACTCCTTAACCGGCAAAGATCCCAAAAATTCTCTAAGCCCGAACCTCTCAAACGAACTCCTTCGTCATCGAGACGTTACGACATAACAGTCCGTATTTGACTATTTTGAGGATTCAATAGATGGCGCTTGCTGCTCCTCGCTGTAGGTCTCAGTAACCTGCACGATTTGCGAGGCCCGTAGCCTAGCATAGTGGTATTAGAGCTACACACATATAGTATATAGTATATGTGTGTAGCCAAGTTTGCTAGCGAAGAGCTAAGCCAGCCTAGATGTGCTTGGCTCGACTCGCTATATATATATGTCCATGAGTTTGCTATTTAAAAAAATAATAGTATAGATGGTACAATTTGCAGGAGATGTTGGTATCAAGCTGAAAAAGTTGTATTTCATTTGCTGTTAACAATTAAATTGTTTAAAGGACGAACCTCGGTTGATAAGATTATATTTTATGATTTTCAATGTAAGAACATTTATGCCTAATACGAGATTCGTATCATTAGGCAGTCACTCGTTACAGTTCTTTAGACAATTAAATGGTGAATAGAAAATTAAATATAACTTTTTCAGCTTGGTACCAAAACTTTCTACCATCTGTTCTCGTTATATTATTATTTTTTTAATAATTAGCATATGGACCTTTGCTATGCTGCCATAGCTGTCTCAAAGACTAATATTGCAAGCATAATGGAATTCCATGATTTTTTGAATGAATTATTAGAATATTTCTTAGTGATTATCCAAACTTCTCAATATCTCATGTAATGGAAACGCACAAGAAAAATATATTTATGATAAAAACGAGTTATATTTTTCAAAGTTATATTTTTCAATAAACAAAATAATGAACATGGTTTCTGCCTCGCATTTCCCCTTAGATTGCACTATGTAATTCTCATTTGATGAATATTTTGTTTTTATCTTTATGTTGATTGAATTTCGGTTTCCCTACTTTAGCATTTTCGCGTAAAAAAAAAAAGAACACTTAGTAATTAAAAGTTTGGCCCGACCTCTGCTGCCAAAATGCCCACCAGTTGTTTCAATAGTTGTTTTTTTAATATATACCACATATTTTAAAAAATTATGGAATTCTCTTTATTATAAAAACAACGTGATAAGAAAAGTAACGGGGTCGAAGTACTGAACGAGCACAATATACTAAAAAAAAATGGTCTTGAAAATTTTCTGAGGTGTCTGGCACCCTGTATGAAGGAACTCCCAAATACTGCAGCCGTGACGCTCTTGTCAGAGCTTCGTACTTTCGCCACCAGTCAACGCTCTAGTCAACACCGAAACTTTTTCCAGCCAGACAGCAGCCTGAATATTCAACAAACTGTTGAACCTGAGTTTACTATGAAAATCTACGCTTGTTTAGCTTTAATTTTATAATTTATTGAAAAGTCATGTGTCACTTTGGGACATTATATAGTTTACACTTTTTTTTACAAGAAAAACTTACATATTCTATATTATATTTTATATATAGGGTAATGCTTTAAACAATTTGTGTGGGAATATACATCTATCACTTATCAGTTTTTTTCTGTATTTATAAAGTGTAAGTATTGTATATTAATGTAATGACTGGTAGATGCGTGAGACATGCTCACATGGAACTTATAGAGACTCTTCATTGTACATAGAGGTTTCAACTTGATATCGATTTACAAGGAAATGTACATGAGTGGAGCGAGCGTAATAGCCGAGTTTGTACTTATCTGCTGAAAATCACATAGGTGTAACAAATTATTTTTTATTTGCATGTATTATGTGACTGTGTTCTTCACTATTTTAACTGTTCTATTTATTAAAATGAAACACATTAATTGGCTCATATTCTATATTACATTTTTCAGACTAATTGAAAACTTGCACGAATTCGTACAATTGTTATAAAGTATTTCCAGTGTGACCTAATCAATAAAGCAGCCATGATAGCATCACAATACACGCAAGCAGTTGCATTTGAGATATAACTGTCTCTTGAGATTTTTGTCATAAATTTCAATATATTGCTGTGTATATGGTGATCCAAATCGACTCTAAGGTCTACTATTGTGAGTATGAAGCGATATCTTATCCTGTTATTACTTTCTCGTTTTTCTGCAGTCAGTAGTGAACTGCAATTCATGAATGACGTGAACTGACTTTGGGTCAATGTGTCTTTAAATATTTTTCAATTCTAAGATGAACAACGTGGTTTGTAATGTGCAACAAAATCCGAAATGAGTGACAGCAGAACCAAGAGACATGGTCGAGTGTTGCGGGAATTAAGAATTCACAGAAAACACCTGAGAAATGTTTTCTAATGAAAAGCATTACATCTGGAATACTACATATAATTTCATTATAATGAATATTGCGTAGTAGCAGCAGGAGTCTTAACATTTATTACTGTTAGAATAATAATCATGTGTTACGTCCGACGCAACTACGTCCCCCAGTTGTCCAACAAATACTCCCTTGCCCTATTTTTCTTCGAGTAACATCGATTCTACATTATCAGGTTTTACGCGCACCTAGCTCCTCCTTAGCATAAGCTAGAAATAAGATAGCAATAATCATAGAATAGTAAGTCCATGAGAACAGGCCATGTACGGAATGTTCATGTACGTGTCAAGACCGCGGGAACCAAGAGCAACCCGCGGCGGTCCCACGGTTTCAGAATGCACTGAATCGGCAGTTTTCCATCCCTTCTCTGGATCCAGACGCTCTTCGACCTGGAATCGAGCAGCGAAATGGTCAGTCTACTTAAGAGCCTCATCTAAACCAGTCATATTCTACTCTCATTAAATTTGGAGTCAAAGGCGAACTTAGTGCCAAACAGTTGTGTTATTCAAGATACCTTAGGGCCTATATTAGCTTCCTCGCCTTAGGGCCGAGCAGGGAAACCAATTGTGAACCATGACAAGTTCTACCCCTTTAGAACTAAGTGTCCTTGTGTGTAACAACCACTACACGGGTGTCAGTGCCTACCTTAGCGGCCGGAACAAGGACCACACTTTCGGAAATTTGGATTATTCACATTTACACCGAGAATTCATCTGCTGAACCATTTAACAGTATATCTCTCTCTCTTATCTTCACTGGTGAGCCCATTACGTTACCACATTTTGTTACTATATTATCATATTATCATATAACATACATATATTTTTACTACTTCACACAATTATATAAACTACTGGTACACGCGGAGAAACACTCAATACATCTACTCTTCTTCAACTCAATCATTGTAACACGAACAATACGAACCCAACACCCACACAAACATAACATGTATCGCAGAGCGCTTATCGCGGGTTTATGAAATCGAACTCGAGGCATAATAAGCCTCATCACAACTGCATGTAAAATCTAATTGTCAACGCCTGCAACACATCATAATAGAAATCACGTATTTTCAAACTACATTTGGCATTAACCAAATCATTTTCAAGTACCTACTTTCTTTCTCCTCATCACCTATATCAGAATCTTAACCTCGATTACCGCTCTGTACTTCCGCAAACAAGCAACGGAAAACAGCTAGGTGCGCATAAGTGCTTTAAGGTGGTAAGAATCCCAAAAATATAATTAAGTTCGCCCTCCATGTACTCCCTTTCGGGATCGGACGTGTCGGACGTAACAAAATTTGGTGGCAGCGGTGGGATACTTGCCAATAACCGCTGTTCTTTGTGTGCCCAATCACACACACGCTTACTTACACTTTAAATTAAGATTACCATTAAGTAGAATTAAAGACACTCGACTGAGCCCTTGAGAGTTAACGTAGTTCCAGAACCATGGAGACTAACGCTGGTGCAACGCTTAATCAGTTCGTAGCTGAAGCAATGAATTCTGTAGTCGAATATTTCGCAGTACAAAACGCGGTAATACATGTACCATATTTCAACGGGAGAAACGTCCTTTTGAAGAACTTTATTCTGGATGTAGAAAACGGACGAGCACTAGTATCCGAAACATGCGAAACCTCGTACCTGCGAGGTGTGCTATCAAAACTCAAGAACCCATCTTGAATGAGTATGAAAGGGAAAACCTTCCATAGTGTTAAGCAATTGATCGAGCACCTCCGTGACTGTTTTGCAACTGCTAAAGGTTATATGTATTATCAAACCGAGATACGTGCGGCAAGAATGCATCGCGGAGAATCAATTCGTTAATTCCATGCGCGAATATCACAGCTTGTTCAACGTTGCCTCAAGGCGACAGAGGAAGAATTAGGCAGGAATAGTGCCGATGCGGTAAAGAAGGGAGTAGAGAAATTGGGGATTGCCAGTTTCAGAAGAGGTTTACACGATGACCTCGGATATGCAATAGCTCTCGAATCGCCCGGCTCCCTTGAGAACGCGCTGAAATTTACATTGGAACTCGAGAAAACCCTAGATACCGGCGACGCGGGATACGGATACGAACCGCGGCCATCTAGACAACTGCGTTTCGATGACGAACCAACTACGCGCGTATATTATCGTTCACCAGAAAGAACCAGGTCGGACTGGTATTATTATGATAGATCGCGGCCCAGTTACTCAGACCACTCTTCTCGCCCAAGATACATGAGTCCATAACGCGATACGCGGTCAAGCACACCCGCTAGATATGGATCCATCCAGAAAAGGGAACAGAATACACGACGACCATGGTCCCCGGGACGCGAAAGGGAATAGTATCCGGAAAGTCCGCGTTTTTAGCAGGTTCATCCCAGAGCGAAGCTCGAACCCTTCGAGTAGGCCAACCCATGATCGGGAAGATCGTCAATATCCCAAGCAAAAATTTCTTCAGGCTGCCTGATGTTATTTCAGAGCCCGTTCAGGTGATTGTAAGGTATGCCTGATCAGGCTAGTCGGATCCTGTTCATGTCAGAGTCGGATAATATTTCATATGCCATATTTAATCTGGCTAGCGTGAGATCGTTAGCATCACGACCTGATAAGGTAAGAGTAAGGTTAGCCTGATCAAACT
>JARQSV010000348.1:1805779-1820327 GCA_030142285.1 Calameuta idolon | reverse complement strand
GTACCAAAACAATTCTCGAACGCAAAGAGAACCATACGGTGCCAGTTCCTGAAGCGGCATGAACCTCACTCCTTGCGGATTCACGTATTCCTCTGGTTGTTCTATTTCTGTCTTGACGTTTGTTACATTCGTATTGTTTGTACTCGCGTTATCGTCGATCGATAAATCCTCTACACTTCCCACGGCCGACTGAACTAGATCTATAGATTTCTCATCTTCCACTGTTAAATTTCCTGTGTATGTCAAAGAATCAAGTAAGTATTGTTAGCTCTACTAATGGAAACACTTACGTTTGCTCTTTAAAAGGAAAAATTTGTATTTAATGAAAATAAAATAGAATATAAGAGGTCTACCTAGTCGTAAGGAAAATAAAGATAACGTTAATATATTTTATAGTATACTAATAGTATTTTGTACCTTGATTTTCCGTTACAATTTGGTCTGGAGAAGATTCAGACTTTACTTCGTCAGAGGATTCCTCTATTTTAACAGATTCCTTTTCCTTTTCCTCTTTGCTTTCATCTTGTGACTCGCTGTTCTTCTCGGAGGTAATGGACTGGTTAATTTCATTCTTTTTTATTTCATTTTCTTCATTCGCAGTATCGTTCTTTCCATTTTTTGTAGAATCTGTATTTTCGTTCTCCTTGTCACTCTCTGTTTTAATTTCATTTTTATCTACGTTACTTTTATCGGATTTTTCATCTTCTACTTTTTCACTGGCACTACGGTCCAGAGAACCTTGCATATCCACTATATTCTCTGTAGAAGTAACACGAGCTGTCGGCAAGTCTCCCTTTTCCCTCTGTGCAGGGTTCGGATGAGACTCAGTAGACTCTTCAGCTTCCTCTGGATTAACTTTTGATTTTTGTTTGCTATGGCTCTTACTTTTCCTGGCTTTCGTGTGAGTATTCTCCATACTGTTTGTTCTCATTTTCTGTCAAAATAAAAATATTTGTTTGTGCGTCGAATAGGACGTTAAAAATATTTTGTAACATGTACCTTCATATTTAATAGAGCTCTTGTATCTTCTGCAAATTCAGGTAATCGTCTAAAAAGATGTTGCACCATATCCCTCAAGCAGTGCTCTGCGGTCTTCCTGAGCAATTCTACACAAATATACATTAATAATGTAATTATCAAAATTAACACATTCTTTAAAGAAATCTTTGTCAGATCGTAGAAGAATTTACAAGATGCGCACCACTTAACCGTGTTTCATAGCATATTCTGAAACAACTCAACATGATCTCACATATGCTTTCATTGGTCAAATGATTACCAGCCGGTGACATCATTAGGGATCGTAATACTTGCAGAATACGCATAAGAACAACACTATCTCCCGATGCATCTGTTCCAACAAATCTTGCATGCGTAACTGCATCAGCTACGGTTTCCACGCATGGAGCAATAGCCGAATGTTCAGGATCTAAAATATACAGATATTCATTACTGCGTTCATCGTCAAAAACTATGCAGAGTTATGGTGTACTTCCTTACCAATAAGGCCATACGAAATAAATTTGTGTACAGCAGATAATGCAATGCTTGTGACAGGTCCTGTAGTCTCCTCTGAACGAATGACTTCCAAGAACGGAGCCAAGAATACTCCAGGTTCCAGTTGCGATAAGTCTTTGGCATCGTTTAGTACTTCTTTCAAGGAAAACAATCCTTTCATTAACGCATCTTGATCTTCATCCTATAGAACATAGATTAAATGCACAAAATGTAAAAAACACCAACGTAAATATCTTTTATCGATAAAACAACCATCAAAATACTGCTACAAACATACATGTATAATCTCTTCGCAAATATTGCATATCACTCATCGATTAACTAATTAGTTATAACGGAGTAACATTATTCAAGTATTATTATCAATAATCAATTCAGCATTTTCAAAAACTAGCAGAGACAGTCTTAGCTTTTGAAGATATCTTGATTCAAAAATATGTTACAGTTCATAAAATCCTACTCAAACATGTATCAGTTGTCCTTATGAAAGTAACAGCTGAGTAAAACTGTCTAACCTGATGGGAGTGCGATGACCACCGGGCACCACGTCGCATCGCAGTCACCAGGAGGCCGACCTCGCCCTCTATCACGTAGAGGCCGCCTCCTGGATAGGTAGTCTTCCCAATCCTGCTCATCTTTATTTCCGAATCCCTTTTACACCATTTTTATTCAACAAAAATTCTTCACACCGTTCAATAACGTATATGTCAAGTGTCAAGAGTGTTCCAAGAGCAGTCAAGAGAACTTCCAACACGATAGTCATTGACCAACGAACCAGATGTTCAAACGAGAAACTTTCAAGTGACGTTCGAAAAAGAAGTATCGCAATCTAGCGACTAGAATCAAGAAAATACTCGCTAAAATAAATCATTAGCTCCGTTGATAACTCTGGACAGCTGTGTCAGTTGGATACCACAGCCACAGCTACAACAGTAGTTCGCTGGACTAATTGTACAAGTTCCAGAGAGTGCGGATTCGTCTTTAATATTTCCTGCCAGAAACAGAAAACATCAAATTTTACTTGTCAGCATCGGCATTTTACTGTGCAAGATTACGGTAAGTTAACGAATCGTGAGTCAGGTATAAAAAGAATAAACCAATATCGAACTCTAGAATTCTGATAGATGAATCGTTGAGTGGAAAACGTCATAAACAGATTTCACTATTTATAAGTCTGATCATAAGAGTCGTATGATTCAGTGCTTTATCAAACTGATAGGACGTACTTGTGATTCCATAAGTGAAAGTCATTCTGACTAAAAAGAAGGTCTGAAAAAAAGTTCACGCTTCTTAAACTTTGGCGAAACTAGATTCAATATAAGTCGTATAGGTGTCACGAGAATCAGCAAAAGGATACGAACAGTTTTATACCTCGTGCTTGAAGTCGCATTGAAGTTCGTATGTGAGTATTAATAAACCTGGATAAATAGTTTTTGTTCTTATCAGTGCTTGCATTAATTGTGGTAGATTAATTATCGGCGGTGATGGTTTGGCCTGTTATATAAAATTTATTTTATTCTTAATACTAATGAGGGTATATTTTTGCATGACTACAGTAGGTAGACTCGTAACACGATTGGTGAATTTTGATGATCGATGAACCGGGTGCTGCGATTCATACGCGTTCACTGCTTTAAAACAATTTGATGAAAGATATTTATTGCTTGACTAATATAAGTAAATGATTAGATTTAATCTGCGAATATAACACGCGATCAAACGTTGTTTCTCCAAATTAATAATTTAAAAAATCCAAAATTCCACATTGCGTGCACAATCTATGGCATATTTTGCAAAATGAAAGGATAGTTATACGGATAAGTTAGTCTCTGGAAAATATCACAGCAAATTGTTTTAATCACAATGTTGCATCGTAAAGATTAATATAGATAAAACTATTAGGCTCTTACAGCTATGAAAAATATACATGGACTATAGTTATTTGTTCCTCATCGTTCATTTGTTTCCTTCGAAATGTTCAGCAGTTTATGAGCACAGGAAGAATTGATAGTGTCTTTATCAAAATTAAATTCTTTATATGCCTATATTGAATAGGACTATAAAAGAAAATCATTTACCAGTTAATGAACATTATTTCACATAAAATGGCTAACGTGTTTATAAATGAAGAAACTCCAAAATATACAAAAAATGAACGTTTTGGACATGAAGGTCACTATGCTACGCTACGTAATTATGCTTCATTAAGATGAATCACATTGATGAGTTAACGTACACGATTAAAAATGAGCAAACAATATTTAAAAAAAACTTCATAGAGCTTTTGTCAACTATACATTTGCATTGGTTTTTTTAGCAGATTAATTATTTGTTGTGCACCAAATTAATAGGATAAATTGATATAAAAATACTTTTGTATTAAATAGTTTCAGGATCATATGTTACGTAATATATACTATGATATTACAAGGTTTGCTTATGTGGAAGTAGAAGTCTCGTACTTCAACGCATAATGAAATAAATGATCTCTATACCTGAATACAATGGGTTCAGTTTCCAGTACACAGAAAATCATGCCTTCTACTCGAGAACTTGTTGACCAACTCATTGCTTCCGATGTTGTGGTAATATTTTCCAAGACATATTGCCCCTACTGTACAATGGCGAAAAAGGTAAAAACAAATTATTTTTTTTCTATGCAATTAAAGACTACATTGAGCGATTGAAAAAATGTATCAAATTATAATATTAATCTTGGATTCTTTTTCATAGGTGTTTGATCAGTTAAAGAAGACGTACACCGCCATTGAGTTAGACAAAAGACAAGACGGTGATGAAATTCAAGCTGTACTTGGAGAGATGACAGGAGCACACACCGTTCCAAGAGTCTTTGTCAAAGGGGAATGCCTTGGTGGAGGCAGTGACGTTAAAGCACTTTATAACAGCGGAGAGTTGGAAAAGAAATTTTAACTCACGCTAGCACAATAATCTCTCTAAAATTCTGCATAATGAATTTACCTATCGCCAGATAGAAAATCATGTTTTTTAAAAATCAAATAAATAATCACTATGATTTCCTACATCTTATTTCTCTCTATACTTATATCTTATATGAAATTACGAATTAGAAAAATCTAATAGTACAACATATTGTCATTAAAATTTATCAAAAAGTGAAGAACAATGAGTTTATACATGTCGCATAACTATTATAATGTTTTAACAATGTAATGTCAGTTTTGCAAAATTGACGCATGTTGCGTTTATAAATAAAAAAATATATAACACTATTACTTAGCATATTGGTGTTCAAAATTGTCAACTATATTGTTGGAAAAAGCTGAAAACGCGAAATATAAGTAATACACATGAAGTTCTAAATATGCCCATTAAAGTCACGAATCATTATATACCGGGTGACAAGAAAAGATAAACATAGACACATTAATCCGTAAACTTGCTAAGCTTGCCAAATCACCTAAAAATATATCTGTTCTCAAATAGTAGCGTGAGACAAATCAGTTCAGAGTGGTCCAGAGCAAGTCATTAACGATAATGGATTTCTCGTGGTACAGAAAGTTTCTTATTTACGGATTGACATTTTTCGTCTACGCCTGGTCAGGTTATGGAGCTGGATTGCTCGTCAACTTACGTGATGCTGTACTTACGGCCGAAACCATTTTTGGGGACTTGTTCCAAAATGTGATAACAGTTGCTAGAAAGGTTAAGGACATTCATGAGGTTTTCGATGCTGCGGTCGAAGAAAATTGCGTTTTCCAATGTCCGTCAGGTGAGAGTGCGCGACAGTTATGGACATTTACTTAAAGTAAACCCTAACCTTGAATACCAGAAAACAGATTATATGCCTTTTGATTTTAATTCGGATCAGAAAATTATTAACAAAAAATTGAATGATTCTTTCATTATTCCACATTTAAAACTTTACGATAATACTTTATAAATAACTACGTTTCCTTCAAAATCACTAAATCAGGTTATATAGGTTATTTCGATTCATGATATAGATTGAATCATGCTAGGGTCTTTGCAATGAGTCATTAACAACGGAATATATTTTTGTTCACATCTGGCCTGGTTTTCGCTAATTCGTGAATAAAAGAAGGAACAATATATTTTTCAGGTGTTGCGCCAAAACAAAATTGGAATCACAAACCGCAAAGTAACGGATGTGGAGCTCTCGGGCTTGAGGTAAATCATTTGATTAATGAAATGATCTAATCGTAAGTTAACACGAGTACGAATATATTACTGTTCATTGAGAGCTAGTAATGGAAATAGAGCGATATTTATTAACTGTTACATATGAATTAGCGAAATAAGACACAGAAGATGGTATTTGAAAGAGAAAATATTTTCGTTACGCGGCCAGTGCACTTTCGGTGAATAATAATAAGACATACAATCTGCATATAATGCGGCGTGTTGCGTCATACATAAAAAAAAATGAATGAAACCTGTTTGTCTTCTGGCGATAATAAAAACAGACATGTAGGAGCAATGTAATCGACAAATGCCAAATTTTCTTTTGTTCTTGAAAATGTGCAGAATAATTTTTGTACGTGATACTTATTTGGACTTTCAGATAAATCAAGAATACTTGCCCCTCTCGGAAATGACAAAGTGCTGCGATGCTCATGACATTTGCTACGATACTTGCGGCTCGGATAAGGAAAAGTGTGATATAGCGTTCAAAAGATGTCTTTACAAGTATTGCGACAGCTATGAAAATACTGGTTCCGCTATAGCAAATACTTGCAAAGCTGCCGCCAAAATGCTTTTTACCGGTACGATTGCGCTTGGATGTAAAAGTTATTTGGATTCACAGAGTGAAGCTTGCTACTGTGCTGGCAAGTGGAGCCAAAGCAAAAAGCCTAAAAAAGCTGCACAGACCGGTGGAGAACTGTAAGATAGATAAAATCTCACGCGAATGAATAATAAGAGAATTTTCATATGGTCATGTAACATGTACATGAAAAAGCAGCTTTAGCCAAAATTAAGATTTTCGTTGCAACCCCGTTGTGATTACAGTTGGTCCTACACCTAGTTTTCCTAGTTAATTTTTTTTTTGTTTAAAACAACCTGTTTCTTGTACAAGTAATTTTGTTAATTAATAATTTAATAAAAAGTATATTGCGACAAAGGTGAGGTGTTTCCTTTTAATGGAGGAAAATTAATGCTGGACGTTAATTAATAAATTGATAACGGATACGCAGCTTGCGGTCTATTCAGTCCGGTTTACCGCATCCGTTCTAATTTAAAAGTTCTCTTCGGCATCAAGGACAATTTACTATCGCGTAGAATGTTTATATGTAATCATTGTTTAGCCAAATAAATGTGGAATTTGTAAATATCAGTAAGCTTATTTGGAAATTATAAACGACTGAAGGAATAAAAGTATCCTTGAAGAAAGACACCTTGAATAAAATAAAATAAAATTTCAATAATTATAATGGGATGTTATGACATCCTGTCGTTGCAAGTTTTTGACAATTCTTCACCGTGACGTCAGTATAAAATTATATTTTGATAACAAGAAAGAAACAGTAATGATTGTTTCATTAAAAATAAAGAAGAATCATGGAGAAACGTCATTTTGACACCGGCCATTTTCGTATCAATCAGAAGTAATCGGAGTACCATAAAATTGTAAAAGTAAAAGTGATGCGGTGATTATTTGTATCTTGCGAAAGCACAATACAAGGGACAACGATGGGTAACGGGAGTTCGACAGAGAATTGTAAAAAGCAAAAAAACCGTAAAACAGGCCTAGCCAGGTAAGGTGCCCAGAGTCGAAATTTTAACCACAAAAAAAGAGCGTCGCAAGTTTTCCTTTCTGCGTAGCACAGATGAGTGTTCCGGTAGGAATAAAATCCATAAAATTGGCAAAGATGGCCGCACGACGAATCCCTTCATCGTCTTCTTCCTGCGTCTGCGTAGCAAAAAGCCAAGTAAACCGGTCACGGAGATCGCCCGGCTGGCAGGAAAGATTTGGTCACGAATGTCGATAGAGGAAAGAAAAAAGTACATCGATCTGGCAAACGCCGAGAAGAAGAGACGCGAGGAAAAGAGACGCAGGCGAAAATGCTCCCGTAGGAAGTAACGCGTCGATCCCCCAAACCAGTCACGACTGAAGTCAAATCCCGTTCGTTTAACCGTTGACGTCCAGCACAGTCAGAAGTCAAATCAGCAACTATTTCCCCAAACTAAAAGAAGAACTAAAAGAAGAAACCACTTCAACAATTACGCCAATTAAAAGTCCCGTTTTATATTCTTCATTTTTGTTTTATTTGTTAGTAGTTTTTTTTATAACTATGTACAATAAATATTGATGTATTTTTACACTATATCTTAGAGACCTTCCTTATCACTTAAAAAGAGTTACGCTAAGAACTTAGCCGTTATAACCGTCGCTCTCGCTTGTGCCGACCGCGAAAGAAAAATAACGTCAAAATCAGTATTTCGAAAACGCGCATGTACCGTGAATTCTTTGAGACGGGCTATTCGGCAAAAACCGGGTCGAATCTGTTTTTCTTTTTTTTCTCTTTCTAACATTCCAGGGCACACTGGAATTGGCCACCCGTATCTATTCGTTAAACATTGTGCAACGATAGAGGAAATTTACTCGGATTCATTTTCGTAGGTATTTTGCGATAATACAAAAAATACTTTTTTGTAGGCATCTGGAATAGCCCGCTTTTCTTCTTCGTATCCATATGTATAGTATTTATATTATGTATATTTCCGTACAATGGTCGCCTGACTCCTTTCATCGAGAAATCTCTATATCGTACAGCGCGTGTACTTTCCGCGCTCTCGCGTTCAGCTTGACGTCTCGTAAAATACTAATTGTAAGTAATAAAACGTTACGATACGAGAAAGCGCTAGCGATCGAACGAGTGTCTGAATCAGTGTACGTTTCTTACGTGATACGAGTAAAATATAATAATGCTTGTCCGCAGTGTAATATTAATAATAATAATAATAATGACAATGAATAATAATAATAATTAATTAATTATAATAATAGCGATAAGTAGTTTTATGATACAGTAAAGTACAGCGTGCCCCGAAACGTAAACAACAACGTTCAACAATCGATAATATCAAACAGAATATTATTTGTAAGTATTTATATAAATATTATGATACACAAAACGTAACACTGTAGTGGGAAATTTGAGAGGGGGAGGAGGGGGGAGCAGGGCGAAAAGAGGAGGGATTGGGTGATTTAACCGGGAACGCGAGGAATGCCCTGCTTAAGGAAGGAATTTCAATTTACACAAAAATTTGGGGGGGTCAAGGGTCAGGGTCGTGGGAGGTCAAGGAATTAAAGATCACATTGGGATTTTTCTTGTTGCGTCTACGTCAAACTTTCGGCAATCTAATATTATATTAGTTTTTCGTTTGAAGTGCACGAGTGTACGAACCTATGCGTTATCGAGTTACTCCGATGATAAGGAGAATTTTAGCTTTGAAAAAATTGCGTGATAATACGCTCGACTGTCCCTTTCGTTGAGATTTCGTAAATAAAGAAATTTAAACAGTCAGACTGTACGTTTAAAAAGGTAGAAAATTGTGTCTAGGACGAAGAGGATGCTTTGAGAAAAGTATTTAAGTCTCATGGGGGTTCGAGTTAAAATTTATTCGAAGTCAAAATTTCATCCACGGTTCACCCCGTGAGAAGACGATTCGAACGACTCGGCGAACGGTAACCTCAAAATATATCTATGCGCGATATCGTACAATTGGCGAATCTTCGAATGGACGCAGATTACGAATAAATTTGTTATCTCAAGATCCAAACGCAATACCGGAAGCGAATCAGTGGGGAAGTAAAAGTTGTTAGTTCCGGAAACGAACTGAACGAAAATGTAAAACGCATTCAACGGGAGTGGGAGGATTTTTTGAGATAAAAAAAGAGGCTCGTGTCATTGTTCGTTAAAAAAAAAAAAAAATTACATCTTGGATTAGCCTCACCGCGGCATCGAAGTCAGGGTAAATAGGAGGGGGACTGGGTTGGGTTTGAGTACGAAGAGCTATTGGATGAACAATAGATTTTAGGTTAGGTTTCTAAGGCTAACGTGGTCTCATGGTACCGTTCAGTGGCTGCATAAGGCTTCCGTTGATGTAACCGTGGTACGTGGTGTAAACGGGGTTCTGTTGATGAGGATCCTGGGAGTACGGTGCTGGTACGTTGACCACTCCGACGGGTAACTGACTGGCCTGGTTCATGAAGCCGCCGAGCTGGGCTGCCTGGTTCATGTAACCGGTCGCTGGTTGCGCGACTCTGTATCCGTATTGAGCGGCGGCCATCAGGTTCGTGTTGAGTGCAACGTTTGGACTGACCCTCGTCGCCGCGCTCTGCATCTGAGGACAGGTGCCACCAGGGTCTAGAGTCTGCCTGTAAAGACTTTCACTGGCGTAGGGTTGCGCCAGAGAAGCCATGTTCGCATTGGCCGACGATCTCGAAGCTGATCTGCTCGATGGACCAGGTGTTCCTGGTGGTGGAACGGTATTTACATTGTAATAGTTTTTCGTGTACCCCAAGGGTACCTGCGGCGGGGTCGGCAACTGTCTCGAAGTCTGCGGCGGCGTCATCGTGTGGGGTATAGGTGGTGGCGGTGTCAAGTTCATCGGAGGTGGAGGGGTCGGCGGGATCATCTCGAGACCATTGGTCAGCTGCTGGAGCTTGGCGAGGCTATGAGAGTTGGCGGCCTGATGGTTTCCGGAAGGTGCGAGACTCGGGGCTGGCGTGTGCGAATGTGGCGGCATCGCGCTCGTCTGTATGTAAAAATTCGTTGCCGTCGTGCTGGGTGTTGGCGCACCTGATCTTGTCCCTCTGTGTTGGATCACGTAAGTATTCTGCGTGGGAAAGGCCTGCGACGCTACCGCCATGTAATTCCCTTGTGATATCATGGCGTGAGAGTGAGCAGCGTGGCTGTGCGAATGATGAGGAACCGGCGGCACCGTCATCGAGGATGTCTGCTGATACTGAGGTGGTAGGTGAGTTCCGTGAGCCACGGTACTGTGACCCGGGTGGGCCGCGGCGTGCTGAGAACTCTGGGCATGGGACGTCGGAGGAGTAGCGCGATGAGATCTGCTGCTCTGCTGCGTGGACCTGGACCTGTGGGTCGTCTGGGAGCCGCTGGCTCTCTTGCTGCTGTGGGACTGGGTCTGCTGATGTGCCGGTTGACTGTGACCCATCGGCTGCTGATTCTGACTCTGCTGCGCCAATGACAATTGCATTGGCTGAGGGGTATGGCTCTGCGGTATAGGCTGGGGAGTGTGACTCTGCGGTAAAGGCTGTGGAGTGTGGCTCTGTGGCATCGGCTGAGGACTCTGCGTCGGTATGCTCTGAGGAGTGTGCGACTGCGACAGAGGCTGAGGCGTGTGACTTTGTGGCATCGGCTGAGGACTCTGCGTCGGTATGCTCTGCGGAGTGTGCGACTGAGGTGTTCTGGGCTGCTGGAGAGGCTGCGGCGTGTGCGGCTGGTGCATCGGGTGTATTGCCACGTGTGCTGGAGGCGTATGCTGGGGCATGCTGCAGTCGGCGTACTGCACTTGGTTGGGAATATTAACGGAGACCGGCGGTGCAGTTATCTGGACCGAAGTGGAAATTGGAGCGGGAACCGATGATGGCATGGATGGTAACGCGCTTGGTGGCCTCTCGACGCTGTTCTGGGACGCAAGATCGCTGGCTATTGATGTTGGAGATTCTAGGCCCAACTGACTTACGTCAAGATCGCATTGTCCGTAGTGTAACGAGTGTACGGAATTGGTCGTAGAGTCCGGTGTGTACACACCCATAGATGGCAGGTCCGGCTGAGACGGCGGAGTTCTTTTAACTGAACCAGGATTTTCCAAGTGTGGAGTCGTTTTACCACTTTCAGGCGAATGCTGTTTCTCCTCGGGTTGGGCCTGAAGATGACCCGTATCCTGCTCGATGATGGGGATGGATACTTTTTCTTGAGATGGCGTCGGTGGATTTTCCGCGACTGCGGAGACAACGGGAAAATCTTTCTTCGCGGGTATACTCAACGAAGGACTCTCGGATTTTGGATGAACCAAAGTCTCTTTGGTATCCTTGGCCCTGTCCCAGGTTTTATTTTCACTGGGACTCTGATCGTCCGACAGGAAGTTCTCTGCCTTTTCATGAATTTTGTCCGCTGGCAAAGTAGTTTGCGGAACTGCCGCTGGAGTCTCTGGTTCAGGTGCGACGTCTTCCTTTGGAGTTTCCTGCGTTTCCTTGGGTTCCTTTGGAGATTCCTTTGATTGCTCAGTCTGTTCCTCTGTCGGTAATTGCAGTTCCGTTTTCTTTGGACTTGACCTTTCCACGCCTTTAGAAGTTTCTCTGTCCTGACTACTTTCCTTCTCGGTTCGCTCCTTCGTTATACAAGGCGAGATGCAATGAGACTGTGGAATCGACTTGGGCCTCGGAGCAGGTTCTTCTTCCTCGCCCTCGTCCTCGTCGCCACCCTCGTATTCACCTGGACTCGCAGTAGGAATCTCACTGTCCGCCTGAGTAGCTATCGTGGAATCTTCTACAGACTGGGTCTTACTTTCCTTCCGGTCACTCTGCCTTGGAAACATTTCCGGAATGGTCAGTTGCTTGCTCGGCTTGGCTTGGACCTCCTCAAGCGACGGCGAATGAGATGGCGTCGAAACGACTGTATTCTCCTTCCTCTCTTCCTTCTCGGGAGTTTCCGATTTAAGCTCAGCCACCTTCGCAGATTCCGCAGCGCTGGTCTTTGTCCTACCGCGTCTCGATACCGTCGAACTCTTCACTTCCTTAGCTTCATCCTTCCCATTGCACTGTGCATCTTCAAGAGCCTTCTTCTCCTTGGCCTGTTTCGCCTGAAGATATTTTGTTTGTCTGCTCGTGACTTTCATCAGGATGTCGTCCAGTTTGCTCTTCTTCTTCGTGGGTTTCTGAACGGCAGACGGCTTGGCCGTCGCGGTCGACGTCGCGTCCTTTGGTGGCGTTTCTGGAGGTTCCGCTGGACTCTCCTTCTCGGCTTCTCTCACCTTCTCTCTTTCCACCTCCTTTTCCCGTTCCTTAACCTTCTCTTTTTCCTTTTCCTTCTCCTTCCCTCTCTCCTTCTCCTTCTCCTTCTCCCGTAAAGACTCTCTGGTACGTTTCCTGCTATTCTCTACCTTCTCTTTGTCCTCGGACTCAGTCTTTTCGGAATGTTTACGTTTTCTGACAGCCGCAGGAGCTGCCGTCGGCGTTTCCACTGCTGCCGCTTTTGCCGTCCTTATCCTCCTCCTCGAACTAACGATCGGCGTAGCCTTCGCCGCCGTATTTGCCAGCGCGCCACTTTTTGGAGTGGTCAATCCTCTCGTCTTACACGTCGATACGTTCTTAACCTCTACCTCCATGTCTTCTTTCTCATCCTCAACGTCAGCGACATTTCCACTGTCCTTCTCCAGCTCTTTAACCCGTTCCTTGGACTCCCTGGGAACCATCCGCTGTGGCGCTTTCGGTTTCAACGGCGAAGACTTTCTCGCTGCGTTCCTTCGACCCCTTGGCCTCTTTTTGATCTTGACTCTTTGGATCTTCTCGACGATCGTCGGAATTGGCTTTGGCTCCGCCAGAGGAGAGGTCTCCGAACTCGTTTCCCCGCCTTCCTCCGGACTCTGATACGGATTTGGAATCTGCGTAAGTAACGGAATCCACCTGAGGCAATCAGGGTCCAATTTGATTCTCGAACTCTTTCGGACCTTCGCCATGTGCGCATCGACCTTATCCCAATCGACAACCACAGCCAATTTAACCTTCTCCTCTCCAGGAAGGTAAACCGACCTTATGAAACCTAGCAACTGCATAGCCATGGCTATGTCGTGCGCCGAGACTCCCGTTTCCTTTGTGATGTCGCCTAACTTAATCTCGTTGACTGCTCGATGCGAGTCCAGATATTCCAGCACCACGCTTTTCCAAAAGGAATGATAAGAAACCCGACCAAGATCGGAGAGTGGCTTCTCCGGCGTGCCTGGGATAGCTTCCACCTTCGACAAAAGGTAGCTGAACTCTATAAGGAACCTTCCAAATCCTTGCCTCTGATACTGCGGCAAGGTCATGATGCAGGACACGTTGTAGCGTTGAGCCGGACAGTGCTTCTCTTTGCTGAAGTAGCCAACCAAGTGGCAGCCGTACTTGTCGTTCTTCGTCACTGCATAGAACAGGAACGGCTCCACGTCGTAGTAAAGAGTCTTATGATCCAAAAAGAGCTTCGCCAACAGACACAAGTTCTGACAATAAATCTTGTTCACGTTACCATCGATCTGAAACAAAGAAAATTATCACTCAGATCATTCCATTGCTTGGATTCAATTTTGATCAAGCATCCATGTAACTCATACAAAGATGGAACAATTTTTAGATCATTCGAATGCAATATTTAGATATTAGTAAAAAGGATCAAAGATAATATTGGCATTTTGCTTTAAACAATTGAATGCCTTTGAAATATAAATGTTCTTGATTCTACTTTAAAATGTGGCTAAATCCAGTGTTTACCTCGAAAACGGAAAGACCGTTACAGCGGTATATTTCTGTGGCAGGAGGATGGCGCCACTGGCACTTGTCCATGTGCCTGTCGAGGACTGCTCGACTCTTCGTGTATTTCAAGCAGAATTCACAGAAGAACAATTTGGGCAATCTGGCGTACTCCTGGGGGAAAGGACTCGAGTACCAGGTCTCAACTTCATAGCGGCCAAAGACAATAACCGCTGGATTCCTCGTGCCGACTCCAGGACCGGTTCCTCCGGGACTGGCGGATACCCTGGTGTCCTCGTCTTCGCTGACCACCGTAAGACGATTGGCGCGATCTCTGGCTTCTTTGAACAGGTCGACGTCCTTCTGCGTCACGCCAGGAGGCAAAGTCTGGGGCGGCGTGGAGTCGTCTGTAAAATATGATAATATTGCTTTTTCCATTTGTCCGTTCGTCCGTCCATTTTGTCCATCCGTCCATTGTTCCGCGGCATTTGTATTGGAAACAACAGCGAAAAATAATATTGCAAATAAATTCACGTTAATTACGACACACCT
>JARQSV010000348.1:1788983-1805679 GCA_030142285.1 Calameuta idolon | reverse complement strand
AAGTGAAAAATCGTATCTGGCCGAATCTGACCGGAAAGGGTTAAAGGTTAGATCAAGACGATAAAATAAGTTTCAATAAGTATCTTAAATTTTCGTACGAAATTCGAAATCGCTTCTAATCGCAATTCACATAAAAGTCACAAATGTGGGTTAACGCAATTCAAAGCTTTCATTGTTCACCAGAAATAGAAAGATTCATTGAAACAAGTGCGACGTTCAAATTGAATCGCGTGTGCGTTCCGAGTATTGATTTTCATCGTGAAATGCTCGAAATAACGGGTGACCAACAGCAACATGAATTTACCTCTAAGTTCCAAATAAAATAAATAAATTTTCTGCAGCGTTTCTATAAAACGATCGAACGTCGCGAAAGTGCAGAGCCTCGATTTCCACTATCAAAATCCTGGTTCCTCGAGTCAACTTGAATCGTTAAAAATTTTATACACATAGTCGGTCCACGTGTTCGATGTGGTTTTTTGACAGATCGAAAGCAATGAAGTCTGTCAAACTACACGTGGCTCTCCCTTCAATTTTTCTAATGAAGTACGCAAGTGCCTGGTTTTGAGATTAATTATACTTTATTATTTCTATTTCAACATGCACTCTGGAATTTGTATAAGAATGCACGTGTCATTTGTTAAGTGTTGAAGTGTTCGCGAACTGTCAAAAAAAAAAACACATTGAACTCGTAGACCGACTATAAGTGAAGTTTGCGCTTAAGATTTGGCCAGCTCACGAAACACACTATTTGAAAAAAAAAAAAAAAAAAAACAATCACTATCTTCTATTTCAACATATACTCTGGAATTTGTATAAGAATGCACGTGTCATTTGTTAAGTGTTGAATTGTTCGCGAACTGTCAAAAAAAAAAAACACATTGAACTCGTAGACCGACTATAAGTGAAGTTTGCACTTAAGATTTGGCCAGCTCACGAAATACACTATTAAAAAAAAAATAAAAAAATAAACAATCACCATCTCCCTCTATCGAGTACAGAATCAAGTACGAAGGACATTGACGTCAATAGACTTTGTGACCAAAATGGATGATCTCTCTGTATCCGGCGAAGAGCGAAGACAGTGCGAGTACACGTAAGAAACGATAAAAAGTAAATAAATAAAAAGGGAAGGCCAGACGGGACGACACGGAGTTACTTCAATGAAACAAGGAGTGAAAAAAGTGCAAGTGACGAATTAAAAATGAGTGTTAATTATGTGAGTGACAAAAAGAAAGCGAAGCTTCTCGAAGGTTCTGGGCTGGTTTGGCAGGATGTGTTGGCTAAGTGTCATGGAATGGCTTCTCCTGCAGCAGGAGACGTTAAGTTAAAAATTATTAGGAGCATTTTTCATCGAAGAAATAAAATCAATGTTATAATATTGGACAGGGGGTAGAGTGAGTTTCAAAAATGAAAAAAAAAAAAAAAATTAGGCCTGCTAGTCTCAGCAGCAGCAGCAGCAGCAGCAGCAGCAGCAGCAGCAGCAGCAGCAGCAGCAGCAGCAGCAGCAGCAGCAGGTAGACTTCGGCGAATACAAAATGACAATTTGAAGATCATTCGAGTTTCTAATTCGCATATGATTTTTTTTCATTGTACTTGGGGAATGTCCAGGGGGGGTTCCTAAAAGACACTAAACAGATCAAGTGACCAATAAGTGTCTGCCGGTGATAACCAAGTTCGTATAAGTTCAAAAGCCAACTCAAAAATTCAAGTTACTCTTTTTCTGAACTGCAAGTAAAAAAGAAAAGAAAAGAAAAAAGAAGAATGAAAACGGATAAACGAACGGAATTCCTGAGTCAGCCTGTAACATTGTCGCGACGCCAAATCCTCCAGAGGCAAATCACTTTGACCGGACCGGAGAACGAGGCGTGACGTCATTGGCATGCAATTGACCAAGTGTCAGCCTGTATGATACGGTGCGAATAGAACGAAAGGAAAAGTGTAACTGGTGTAGCCAGGAACGTGGTAAAAGAGAGAACACGCATGCAAGTGAACGCCGAGAGTCGTCAAAGTGTAAAACAAACGGAGATGATACGTGTGCGCCGAGTCCAGAAGAAAAGTTTCGTAAGAGCAGAGACGGAAGTTCAATCGAGAAGAACTTGATACTCGAGTACATGGAATTACGGTAAACAATGTTAATTGTCAAAAGCAGAACTAGGACAGACAGACTCCAGTTATTTTACACTTGATTACTGCGTTCTTAAAGCACACAGCGAAAACCTGATTGTTCGGGTCATGAAAGATATTTGCGAACGCGAAAATTCGTACTGGTTGAATTTAAAAAAAGAAAAAAAAAAGAAAAAAAAGAAAGAGAACGCGCACCCCTCTCGATCATCTCGGAGCGATTGAAATACAAAAGAGCGACATCGGAACAATCACGTTATCCTGAAAGAAGGTACGTCACACGCACACAGACACACGTCATACCACACCACACCGCCAACACATCCACGGTGGTGAGCAAGGGATTAGATTAGAGGGGATGTGGTTGTTCTCTTTGCGATGGGGTGCAACGTTTCGGATGGGGATCATCGTGACTGGGTTGGGGTAGACTCTTACCCTTCCTGGTGGAGCAGGGTGTCGCGCGGGGTGTCGTGGTGGTGTTGGTGGTGGTGGCGCTAGTACAGGCTCGTGGGCTGGATTTCGGATTGGGATTGACGGGGCCGGGATGAGACTTATGGGGGATTGCGGCGGGCTCAGGGTGGCGCGTCTGGGCACTCTGGGTACTCTGGGTGCTCTGGGTGCTCTCCGTGATCGCTTGCTTCTTTCGCAAGTCGTTCTTCGTCGGACTCGAGGGCGACAAGCTGTCCCCGCTGCACTTGACTGCCTGCTCCTTCATCATCCGCCTCCGCTCGTGTTCGTGCCTCTTGCTGTTGACCGCGGTCTTCACCAGATTCGACGGTGTCATTTTTGGTTCGCTCTCGAACGGACTCTCGTCGGACGGCGTGAAAATTCCGGGCCTCGGTACTCTCGAGGTCTCGGACTCCTCCTTCTCTTCGGTCCTTTTCCTTTCGGATCTGACTCGCTCGTCCTCGGTCGTCTTCGGCGTCGTATTGCTCTTCGCTGATCTGTGCGCTTTGCTGCTGCCCGTGCCGAGGTCGTCGTTGTTAGGCCTTTTCCTTCTGTCGGGAGCGTAGTTGGGTGCCTGCGCTCCCGATCTGACCCTGCTGGTATTGCTGGGCGCTGAAAAGAAGTGGCTTAGACCGTCGAAGAGACCTTTCAGCTGACCGCTACCCGGTTTCACTTTGTTATCGGCTGCGTACACGCCGGTCGTTGCGCTTCTTTCTTTTTGCTTCCTTTTCGAATCGACCGGACTCGCCGCGGGCTGAATGTGAAGCCCAAAGGTCGGTTTGTTGCTGAGGTCTAACTTGGGCAGAGGGGCGCCGAACGTGTTCGTGATGTTGCTGAAGAACGGAGACTCGACGTTGAGTTTAGCAGCAGCCGCAGCGAAGCCCCACGGCTTGTCCTCGCTCAAGTCGCAAGAGAACGGACCACCGGGTTTCCGAGGTTCCAGTCGTCCCTCTTCGCATTCCTCCGAGGAACTGGAGTCGCTCGACTCGCTCGAGCTTCCCTCCTCCTCGTCCTCGTTATCCTCGTTTTCATCCTCCTCGTCCGAACTCTCGCTGGCCGAAGTGTCGCTGTCGCTGGCCTCGCTGCTGCTGCTGCTGCTCAGAGCCGGTACCCTTCTACCGGGCGGAGCCTTCTTCGGGGTAGTGCTCCTCCTAGAAGACCTAGGACTAATGCTTTGCGAGGACCTAGATTTATTACCGCCCCCCACCCTTTTCAATTTATTATGGTCCGCGTTGAACGCGCTCAACCTAAAGAACTTTTGCTTCTCCTTGGAGATCCGATCGTTCTTTTCCTCGAGGAGCCTACCCTGGCCTGCGAGTTGGGTGGGGGCTTGTGGTACGGGAGAGGACATAAGGGCTGGTTGACGAGGGGAGACAACACCCGCATTACCGTCCGAGCTGCTGTCCACCTGTGCCACCGCAACGCTGCTTTTCTTCCCAGGGGTCGACGCTGTCAGGCTCTTCCTTGAGACTCCCGACCTGCGCATCATCAAACAACCTCTTAGTACAAATCCACATAGACCTTCCACACTCGGCGAATGCACGCACTCTCTTATCTACAAACAATAATCCAGGCTCTAGATCAGTGAATCGAAAAAAAAAAAAGGATCTACCTAAATCCCTTTCGAGAACTCACTTTCTATTTTCCCGCATTTTACTGAGCCTCTTTCGCGTACTGGTAGGCGTGTTCCCATCGGCCGACGAAGCCGTGTCCTGACCCTTGTGCTTCTTGGCATCGTCCTTCGGGGTGTTCGGCGTGTGAGCCGTCTGACAGTGTCTGCAGCTCCAGGGCGCCTTGTTCTTCTTATCGAGCGCGGGATCCAAGCAGCTCGGATGATAACACTTGACGCAACCCGCGCACTTCACCAAATAGTTCTGAGACTCTCGCTCCAGTTTGCAACCAGCGCACGTAGGAGAGCAATCGTCGCAGGACCACGTGGCGCCCCTGTCGACGAGAATCGAGAGTTCCGCGGGCGCGCAAGAGTTGTGCAACGCTGCACCACAGACGCTGCATCGGCTCAGCTTTTCCGCCACGTTTCGCTTCGTGTTGTTGTTGTTGCTCGCCGTCGTGGCTCCCAAGCATTCCTTGCATATCGGCAGAGGAGCCGGCAGCTGCAGCAAAAGTAAAGACAACAACATTGACATTAACCAGAAGTACATTGAATGTCACCCCCGTACGTAGCCTAAGAAAATATTCGTTAAGAACGAACCAAAAAAAAAGTTAACAAGAAACGAAACAACAATAAAATTTTAACTACAATCTACGCCTAGGATAAGTTCACGTTAGCTTCAATAACTGTGCGTCGCGTGGCGCTGCAGTCGCTCGCAACGTTTACCCGCTATAACGCAGGCCGAACCAGACTCGATTCCCCATTGCCCCAAAACATTATACAGGGTGACTCACCCAGAATTATACGTGCGTTATCGTACGACCAGAAAATTACGCTCTCGGACCAGCAGGAGGGCAGGTACAATATATAGGGGGGTCCAATTAAGAACAATTGAGGGGTCAGTAGTTCACGACTAGGTAATTGATAGCCAGTATTAATTTATCTTGAAGGTATTTTTTTTCTTTTTTTTTTTTTAACAAAATGGTTCACGGTCGGACAGTTTTACACACTGGTATTTCTACCATTCGTGACGCGCTTGTGTACGGTTGAATATCGGGACAAGGAAACATTGTAGACACAACCAGCAAGAGAAATAATTATTCATACCGACTTTGCTTCAAGTTTTATCGTAGCATCTGGAGGGTGCATCTAATTAATTAAATATGTATGGGTTCACGGCACATGTATGCGGTGCATACACCGAAAAGATGTTTAATTGGAAGAAGAAAAGATAAACCAGTCAGATGTACGTTGACCACGAAAAACCTTAGGCTGTGTGACGTCATACCGTGTACAGGCTGTTCCAAAAATATACAAAAGAAAATTGGGCCCGTGAATGAATGACTCCTGTGAATGGCAAGTAGCCGCTCGAGGCTCGCCGGTAAGCTTTGTGCGGAAGAAAAAAAAAACTTTGAGAACACTCTTATCGAAGAGACACGCGAGTGCCAACGTAAACGAGGGATCGTGAAAAATAATAATCTATCGGGTGGGACGCGAGTTCGTTCCACAACTTTGTATTTGCGAAGAGTTTTTACGCCGATACTATTGTTATTATGCATGGCAGAGACACGTTACTTTATTATAGGTTAGGTTATGTCGACGGTTCGATAATGTAGGAATTTTGTTATCGACAGGAACTTAACGAATATCCTGAATGCTCATTATGCATAAGTGCATGCGTATAATCTTATACCGGGTAGTCCGATCGAAAGTGGTAAAACCAGGCAACAGTCTTTTATTGATGTGCGTAAATTACTTTAAGTCGCTCTTGTTAGACACGGTGTATGTATTGAAATGAATTTTCATATATATATATATATATATTTGTATGCGAGAAAGATTCGCGTGGGAAATTACTTTTTTTAGATGTAAAAAAAAAAATTTCGAAATTTTAGACATTTTTGGCATCGGTTATTATAAGTAACTGGGTTTTTTTGGTGCTTCGAAAATTTTACTTTCTCTTACAAGAACATTATTTTTGATGGCATTTTTCGAAATGACAATATCAGTGTCGATATCTAATTTGGACACCCGGTACGTTACGTCAGGAGTTCCGAAACTCAAGATTGGAAACGGTTCCTTATTGCATTCAATGCCACACGTTATCGTTTACGGCTGACTTCAGAGTTTAAGTGAACATTTAAAAAAATTTAATCCCGCCACATCCTTCGATTCAATTAAATAATAATAATTCGAATATTTTCCAGCGAACAATTCAACGATATCATTAGGGTTCCACTGCTGCGATCTGGTTTGTTACAATTTTCAATTACTCCGAGCGCTCGAAAAATGAACTTTTCGATTTTCCTAAAAAAAAAAAAAAACTACCGATTTTTCAATTCCGAACAAAATTCGCCATTTTTTCTCCAACTGTCAAGACTGAAAAAAACTTTTCCAGTCTGCGAATATCGTTATCGGCTAAAAACCAACGACCTCCACGTATATCGATATATTAGTGTCTCAAAATCGAGAAAACAGCAGGAAATACGTTTCAACGTGAAAAACCAAATATAAACAACCCCGCGTCGTCACAGACAGATTATCCGTCCGTAAACACAAGAACTTTTCATAGCCGAGTAAATTCAATAAACAATCTAACGTGGGAACGCTTGCGTACACGAGGCGAGTAAGTACTTCGTACACAGTGAAGTCAATTCATCATCGTCACAAGAATTCCGTAAACCATATTACGCTTACTTCAGAGCGCGAGGTAAGAAATGCGGTCGCGAGATAATCGCGCGCATTGCCATTTATATCTTATCGCGATTACGTGAAGGATAATGGCGGCAAATACAAATTCAGCCAGACAACCTCAAACGATACCGATCGAAAATATTCTTCAAACGGATTAACAAATTTTGGTAAATTATTTGAGAATAAAAAAAAAAAGCAATTTTAAAGCCGCCAATATATAACGCAGCCGATTTCAAATATTAACTGTTTATTACTTTTTTTTTTCTAAGGAGAACCAACGATACTGTTTCCGTTCCATGTAGCAAAATCCCAAATGGGTTCATCGTACGGAACGCGGAACGGAACCGTAATCGCTCAAAGACACGGTTCAGCCAATAAACGTCTTTGTACGAGCAACGACCTGTTGCACGCTAAAGGTGAACAGAAAAGCGAGAGAATCAAGTCGGAGAGGGGGGAGAACGGGGGGAGAACGGGGGGGGATGACCAATCACCAAGCAAGTGGCAACTGATTGGACCGATTAAGCGGTTACCCGATAAATCAGCAACTCACTCTGCCACTACGCTACAATCTCCTCCGAGTTCTCCTTTTAGAACGTTCCCCCTCCTCCTCCCCCCCTTCAATTCTTAATTGTACACGGAAGACAACTTATTATCCAGTGTCATCGGTCGATCTACGATGATTCCCAATAGAATCTGCACGCCGAGGTATATAATTCTTAAGTATGCCCCCCACGCCCCCCACGCCCCCCACGCCCTCTCTGGCAACTATCAATATTATTACAGATCGATATTATTACGCGTCGACATTGTCAAGTTTGACGTTCTCTGATGTTAATCCTCTTCGTGCAACGTCGACCAATTTTATACGTAAGAGTGATTGCAGCCACACGTGTCATCGAGGCGTTCCCAAAGTCACCGAGAAACGCGTTCAGACATGACCCGAGAACGAATGTGAACGCAGCTTACGAAGCGATTGCGTCATTCGGTACGAATGCGAGCGAGTCTTGAAAAGCGCGGGAAAGTCGTTGGGACGGCGAAGAAGCTGCCAGAAGGAATAGAGGGAGGGGAGGGTGAGAGAGGGGGGTCTCGAACTGAATCGTCGAATCCCCCCCCCCCCCCGAATAAACTGCCGAACCACCTGACTGCTTGCGTCGGCGCCTTTAGCCGCTTGCTGCTTCGACACGCACGAAACGTCGGTGGAAAAAGAAGAAAAAAAAAAAGGGCAGTAATTCCGCGGAGGATCAATATGAGAGAACGATATACAAACGAGTCGCCGGAAGTCGGCCGAGATAGCTCGCTCCGTCGACTATTGAAGTTGCGGCTAACTTCAGCCCAAGGCGTGGGCACGCTGCGTGACTCGCCGACTCGAAGAAACGAGCGTAACGAGAGCGTTACCCGTACGACGAATGTTCCTCCATCGGGCCGTCCTGTCCTCGAAAATAATATCCCCCCCCTTCAATCTCAAATCCGGTCCCACGGTTTTATTTTAATTCTTTCAATTTTCTTTTTTTGTCTTCTTGCTCGTCTATTTATACTCGCGTGCTTTTTTTTTAAGCGTTAAACCACTTGTCTCGCGATTCGTAAGTTTCCTTTGTTAGACCTTCGGGTTACGTTTTCAAACGTACTCGGGGCTGCTACGGATTGCTGATATTTCGCAAGAAACTATTGATTTCGTACTTTAAGGCGAAACAGTTGTCGACGTTTAACGGCAGAGGCTGCTGCGTACATTGAATTTAAATCAGTACCGCGTGTCGATTTGGCGAGTCGACGCTACGATTAATATTCACACGTAACAGAGCACGTAACCAAATTCCCAGTGAATTGATTTACGCGAAAGATCGTGCCACGTACGAAATCAATTTCTCGTAGCGAAAGTCTTTCGTTTATCCGCGATAAATCATACAAGCGCGTCCATTCCTGTACGTTCCACGGGTGAAAGTGAAAATGAATTTCTCAAACGAAGAAGAGGCCCGTCAACTGTACCGGCAAAAGAATTGTAAATCGGTCACGATTTATTTGTTCATTTTAGAAACTCGACTCGTACCTGGAAGTAGGTACAGACCGTGTCAAGACTTTTGCTCGCGAGTTTTTCTTTAAAACGATAAAAAAAAAAAAATTGACATGACGTCAATTGCTACATGCAAAGTAATCACGAAATGCAACTTGAACGTAATTATGTTGGTACTACTTGTTTGCGGATCCATTACGTATTTAAATATCGTCTTTACGATCGTTACGAATGAGCTCGCTGTGATATCATTGTATCGGTATTCCGACTGAGAAGTCAACCTTGCTTCGCTGAGACACCCTGTATAAAGAAGCAGTGAACGGACACGGCTACTGGCAAGCTAAATAATCCCAACCTGCATGCATACATGTATACCGGATACGTATCAGAGGTTTAAGAACGAATAAAGATTTTACAGAGTTCAAGGTCGTGAGAGGCCATTAGGATTGAGCTCCCTGTTCGTGGAGAATTCAAGGGCGCGACGATCGGCTGGCTATAAAATTTCCTCCAACTGGTATTTTAGTTTAACGTATGCGGAGTAAAAATTTTCGACTTTCGGAACACAACTTTGTATCTGCTCTTGAAACAAGACTTCGATTCGATGGAGATCGTTTGACCGAATGAAGTATACGAAGTGCTATCGACCTCGACCCCAACGAAGGGTCGATAATTGAATTATAGGGTCGGTATATCATTCGGTTAAAACCCTTAAGGAGAGGGAGGGGTCCTTCAGTGTCGGTAACTTCTGGCAGCTTAACGACTAAGACTTCCTCGACAGTCAACCCGGTACTGGTGAAACGTCTTGAGTCGAGTGTCCAGTGAATAATTGAAATTGATGAGTATCGGCAATGGAGTTTTTCCAATTATAAGGAAATTCCCAACCGGTAACAGCGATCGCTGCCTTAGAAGGATCGTCACTGTTTTTTGGTTTGAAGCTGAGCTTGCAGATCGGACTCGGTTAACGATGACAGACCCGACTCTGTGCCACTTCGAATGGGGGGTAAGCATGTACAAAAAATACAGCGTTGCTGGTACCTTCGACCAAAAGTATATGGGATTTCACGTATGACGTAAGGATGAAAAAAAAAAAATCACGAATTACAGAGAGTGAGACTAGAAAAAAGAAAAAAGTCACGGAAGGCTCACCTTATTCGGCAGCGAGTCGGACGAAGCGTTGTGGGAGGAGGTTTCCGGTACTTTCTTGGCAGAATTGGGTGGTCTGTCGGGCTGCCTGAAGAGCCGTCCATCCTGAATAACGAATCCTCTATCGACGGCCCTCTTGGCCGAGAGCCTCAGGGCCGTCCTGAGGTCGCCGTCGGCCTCCTCCTCCACGGTGTGACTCTGCCTGACGTATTTCTCGATGTTCTTAAGGTTCGAGCCATCGCGCTCGCCGAGTTCACGGACGGCCTTGCCGACGACCTTGCTCAGGTCCGTGGCCTTGCCGACCTTCAGAGGCCTCGACTGCAGACCGCCCGGGTCCTTGTACGAGGACTGGCCCTTGTTGAAGATCTTGAGGACGTCGCCGCGCTTCACTGCGATCTCCAGGTGCTCGGCGATCTCCTCCTCGTGGTAATTGTGGTGCTGACGGATCGCGTGGCATATCCGCTCGACACTCGGTCGCTGCTTCTGGCTGCGGATCTTGCGGATCGCGTCCAGGAACCAGGCCGACCACGTGTCAGCGGACTCGTGGTCCCCCATCCTTTACCCGCTTTTATCCGTGAACTCCTCGCATTCACATTATGTCGCAACCTCCAAGACGGCCGCTCCTCTTCAACCGCCACTTTTTCCAGCCTGACTCTGCAAAAGAAATTATTTATTTTTTATCTCTCTCTCTCTCACTCTCACTCACTCTATACGTCCCCAACTTTCAAGGGTCGCCCTTTGTAATCTGTGAATCGCCGATCTTATATCGCGACGGTGCATCGCGGTCGAGACAAGAAGCACGGCAAACGAAAGTCACAGATCGTATTTCGCTTTTACGACGTAACCATCAAATTGTATCATTTTGACTAATTGAATCGGCAATAAAGTCACGGAGTCTGAATAAAATTATAAATTTCTTCAAATACGGGCTTCCTTGTCAAACGGGACATAGTACGTAAATGTCGGACGTGCGATTGCTTTGGTACGTTTACGTAATAAAAAAAAAAAAAATTATTTATACGATTCTCGGAATTATTAAAATCTTGTCTACCGCGTAGGTATCGACTTATCCGAAAGGGTCAAGAAATTTGCTCCCTCCCCCGTTAAACTGTACCATCCGAAATTACTGCCGAAGTTAGCCAAAGGAAAAAAAAAATGCAAACATGGCGCCCAAGACTTTTCCTAAATACACCGGACCCCGCTAAACCCACAATTAAAAAATAAGAATTAATTCCTGCAATCGAATCACTTAATCCTCTGTCGTAAAGCGCACGATCAAGCAGCAGATCTTTTCGATCGATGAATTTACACGTGTCAACCGAACGACGCGCAGACAATGTCGAAGAGACACTGACGGTCGGTAAAAGCGATTGCGACTCTTGAGAGAGACGAAAATTTCACCTGGATACTCTGACGCGAGAAATTCGCGTGCAACGAGCGATGCAGGAACGTATCGATGAACTTTCACCAGAAGAAGATCCAGCTGATCGTACGAGGACGCGAGAATAAAAGGAAGAGAAAAAAAAAAGTGACAGACGTCCAAGAACAAGAATAGCTGCGTTCCCGTCACAAAACGTATTAACTTGGAAATTGCGAGTGTCTATCGGGATACATCGAACTCCACGTATTCGTACGTACGGTGGCGACACACGGTAAGTGGCATCGGTGAACTTTCTCCGTAAAGGGTTTGCCGCCGGCTGGCGTTCGCCGATCTTACAAAGAGAGACATTTAAAAGGATTATATCCAGGAGTCTCATTGCGCAACACGCTTGGCCGACCTATCGGCGCGCACTTGCATGCCCACCCGGTAGCTCTTATTAGGCCTGCCTGAATTAACGTCGTATCGAATTAATTGGCGAACGATTCATAGAGGGACCAACGCTGATAATCGATCATAGGACAGATTGACTTTGATAAAAATTTTATTTTCCATTCCGAGGTGCATTAAAATATTTCGAGTAAATATTAAAAATTTATTTTAGGTTTTTAAAAAAAAAAACAGTCACTGCGATGCGGTTTCGGTATCCCATTGGGTATGACGAAAATGAATTTGCACGTGTCACATTTTATTTATAGGCTCGTATTACGGTCGACTTAATTAATTAGTCTTGGGTATCGAAATCGTGGTACGATGGAAGTGCCGTAATATTCGAAGTGGCGCGCGAGTCGCCAGACCGATTATTCAAACGGAGCCTTTCCCGCCAATTTTCAATCCTGACGCCAGACAGCTGCGAGCCGTCTGGAATTTTCCATGTACGGCGAGAAGGATACACTTTAATACACGATGAAAAAGGGTCAGCAGGATCGTCTGTCCTTCGCGCGCATTTGAAAGGGCAGGAAGTAGCAGGAGCAGACGTTTCCTCTTGGAGAACGAAAAGGGACTTGTTTTTTTTTTTTATGTTTCCTGCATTCCTGTTTAACTGGTTGCGGTTGGGTTAAGGAGGTATGGATCGAGAAATTCATGGTAAATCAGAAGGACGAGGAGCTTTAAAGAATGCGAACTGAGCAACGTGCGTCAGAAAGGATAATACCAGTAATTTAATAGAATTTCGAGCACGACGCGCAGACTCGACCTGACGCGTCAGAATTTTCGGAAGGAGTCGCGACGATTTTGACTTCATTCCGTCAACTTGATACCCTAATAGATTCCTGTTGAGGTTAGGATGCGCGATCGAACGTCACTTTACGTTCTTTTAGCGCAGATTACGCGCGACTGTAATCTATATTAATTCTCAACGGTCCAAGTGTCCGGGACGCTCGCGACAGGATACCCGTGCCAAAAAGTTTTACGATCGCAAGCAGTTCGTATCTCTCGTATAACGTATCCACGTGGCTTCCGAGTTGATTAATTAATTGGCAGTAAGATACACGATGTAAATGAATCAGTGTACAAAATAATATGTAGCCGCGGTTAATTTACATTCGTTACCCTGATTTATACGCTGCACGGTGTCGGCCAATTATTCTTTGGCAGGAGTGTACAAAAGAGATCCCTAGAATTGGTTCGGTGTAGATTAGAAAATCGTATTACGATATTAGTACAGTCGTGTACATTAATTATTAATTTTGCAAATAATATTTTTTTTTTTTTTTTCACGTCTACAAAATATTTTTCATAGTCCAACTACGTGCTCGATCTACGTACATAGTTGAGTTTTAACGTGAGCTCGTGCACTACGTAAAATAAATAACGTAATTCGACTAGTGTTTTTTGGGCATCGTTAATCCTGTAGGAGTTTCGGATCCATTTTGAGAAATTATCGAATTGTTGATTACGAAATTCGAGACTGTAATTTATAACTGTACTCGGTCGATAAGACGGTTATCGACGTAAAATGTGTAAAGCTGAGAAAATTGAAAATACGCTGCGTTCGAACGAAGCGATTTTTACATATCGATTACCAAAAAGAAACTTGAAAAGGATCGCGACGCCGTAGGAGCGACGGAGCGGGAAAAACACGGGACTCTAGTGTAATCGGACAAGAAACAAGTATCTTGTAAGAGAGTGTCTAGCGAGAGAGTGTGTACCTTGACCTAGGCGGTATCCGTCTCGTTTAAGAGCAAGAGAAGAAGATGACGAGGAAGGCCGAGAAGGATGTAATGGCAGGAAAAGGAGTACGACGGAATATCGAGGTCCAAGGGGAAAGGACGAGGCCACGCTGGTGTCTCTTAATAAGTAAAATAGAAAATAGTACGGACGCGCGATGTGTATTTGCCCGTCGACGCGGCACGAGGGGTTAGGGCGGCAGTGGAGTAGCAAGAGCAGCAGCAGCAGCAGGCCGGCTGTTTCTTGGGACCCTCTCGCTCTGGCAAGAACAAGCAAGGAAGTAAGGAAGGAAAAGGCAGCTGCTGCTGCTGCTACGAACTGGGAAACGATTTGTTACCGTTGCAGCCGCCCGTCGCCCAACGTCCGTCGGTTCGACGACATTTGCGTTGCTCTGGACGGTATGTAAGACGAGGATGCTACTGACATGTCACTCTTTTATTGCTCGTGAGACATGGCAGCTACGGGTAATCGAACGCTTAGCCGGCCTCTCGCTTTTGCCCCTCTCGTTATTTAGCCGCAGGAGACTTTCTGAATGGCGAGAATGATATGAGCTGTCGAGCGGGAGCCGTCGGCAGCCATTTTGCCCGGCCTTTGCGATTTACTTCGTTTAACACGAGAATTTGGTTTTACGGTGAACTTGTCGGTCCGTCGAGTAAAGGTAAATAATGCTTTAAGTAGTTTTTGAAGGAACGTTGCACGACACGGAAACTATATCGCCGTAAACGTTATTATCGAACTGCGAACGGAACGATTGATAAGTAAACGTATTTCCACTTTTCGATGAGGTGTCGTTTTTTTTCTTTACCGACAAACTTTGAGCGGGAAGATGCAGAAAAGTTGATCCCTAGATGTTTCGAGTACACGCAAACGGAACAATTAGCGCAATGATTCGCTGTGGACTGTCCTCACTGTTCTCGAAGCCCGTCGGTCAGCCATCTTGGCTAAAGTCTCGATATTCCTCTTTCCATGCATTTTCCCGCTTTGTAACGGAGCCATGACGCAAAGTGTCGTGACCAGTGCAAAGAAGCAAGTCCTACCCGAGAGCGGGCAGTAGCTTCGTAACGAGAAAGCTTTTCGAGGATAAAATAAATATGCCAAAAGTCAATGGGAACGGAGAGCGTACGGGTTTCAACGAGTAAGCGTAGCCGTCCGTATGCGTCGGGCGGAAAAAAGCGGGTTCTGCCATGTCTCGCACTTCGCTTCCAACGTGCATTACCTTTCAGGTGAGTTCCATGTATAATCCTTGAAGTCTCAGTCGAATAAAGCGTCGCGGTCACAATGTCGCGATCACTAATTATTTCGTTAAAACGGCGTCACATTTCACAAATCAACAAAGGTTACCACTTGACAAAGATGGCCGTAAGGCTACTGCGCACGCGGTGGGGGCGCTGCGCGTCACTCGGCGGATTCTCGAAACCCATGCCTGCCTGCTCGCTTGCCTGCTCGCCTGCCTGCTTACTTGCTTCCTTGGCTGCCTGGCTGTCTGTCTAGCCCTGTGCTCTCGTACGTGAGTCTCCTCGGCACTGTCACACACTGTCACACACTGCGCCGCTGGCCAACCAAATCCCTCGCACGCACAATACGTCGCACTACGTCGTCGTAGCCGTTGTCGATTACCTACGTGCCGCGCAACGAACCGGCCGGACGGACACGATCGAGAAGGAAAAGAAGGGCCAGACAAACGAGATGCACGCCCTCAGGTTTATTTTGTGTTGCGATCTTCTAAGCTAACCCCCCTCCGCACGATCGACATCCGACAAATCATTTTCAAACTGCTCCTCCTGTCTCCGTCAACCGACACGCGTCGTCTAAGGATTTCTTAATGGGATTATTGATTCTCTTAATACAGTCAGACCGAACGGCTATCCGCCATCAACCTCCTCTCTCTACTAGACACCACGCTGCACTGCCTGCCACATTACGTTATTGCTCTCTCTCTTTCTCTCTCTCTCTCTCTTGGCTTCTTTTACCCCCATTTCGCTCCGCTTATATCTCTCTCACACGCACACTTCCCCTTCGTTCGCCACGCTGTTCTCTTCTCTCTTTTTTTCTTCTTCTTCTCTGTTTGTCCCTTTACTTTCCGGAACGATACACAGAGGGACGCGTCTCCTTACGCGGCTTTACCGAACCTCGTCGCGCCAATCCACTTTTCCGTATTGAATTGACATGCGTTCTTCACAATTTACTCGTGAGATTATTGATTTTTTAATGTGCTGCTGTTCCCGGTCTGCCATACGATAATGGACTGTGCGACGTGCTAACCGGCATCGCTGTAACTGTCATTCCATTCCGTTGTAAACTGCGTCTACGCTCGACTCTGCTCGACTCTTGAGGATTCAATTTTCGTTGATTATATCGCACGCTTGACGTCAAGAGTCTTTTGATCTACGCGATACAATTTATCGATATCCTCTTACGATTTAATGTAATCATCTTGTCAATAAAAAACTTGGTATGATAAAACATATTTTCATTGGAGTGTCAATGACAAGATGCTCCTAAAATATTCATTTCATTTTTGAATTCGTGCGAGCACGAGTCTCGTCGTACGGTGTGAAAATACGTAATTAAAATATAAATTAAAACGCTTGCCTTTAAAAACGAATAAAAAGCCCTCTTCGTGATATAGTATTATGTATGTCAAATTGGAACGCAAAAGAAATAAGAAGCTTTAATTAAGTAGAACCGTTGAATCGTTTGCTTAAATTACACGTCCCAGGTTCATGTAATGCCTCAATTATGCGTAAGCAGCATCGAAATTGTCTGCTGCCATATAAAACCCCTCGTAAGATTTCCAACTGACGAATTACGCTTTAAATTGTCGACTGTCACTTTATAGGAATTTTGTGTGCATATTTTTCTAACGCGCTTGTCAAGCGTCATGCAAATTTACACAAAGGATTTAAAGGACGTTTGATGCTGACGTAAATTCGTAATGCGACTTGTACGTACATTGGAGTCATAAGTGAGCAAAAGGTTATTTATAAAATTATTTATTCGATCAAGTGTCCGTAGTTTGCCTGATGTTTATCCGTATGTAGAATTGTTGGTACGTTAATTATTTAATTCGCACTTTCGAAACGTGTGATAAGAAGTGTTACATTTAGATAAAGATAGTCTGTCACTA
>JARQSV010000348.1:1755319-1771340 GCA_030142285.1 Calameuta idolon | reverse complement strand
AAATCCATTTACTTATCGGTCGCCACGGAGATGGTACCAGTTTAAATAAAGTTAGCAAAACAATCACTTGTGATTTGTTTTCAAAGACATTCTTCAAATTCCACTTCCTCTTCACGATGACATTTTCTCCGTCTCCACTGAAAATTACAAGGTGTCTTTGTAAGTTTTCAAAACAGTAGTTGCTCCCCAGTTTAGCAAACAATTGTCCGCTATACATATCATCATTGAAAGTTCAAACGATGACGATTTACGTTCAATATATTGATCAGATTGAAATTGAATTTAAACAAATCTTTATTATACAAGTTATAATAATGTACATGCAGACAAATTTTCCTTGCGTCCGTTCTGTAAGGTTCCGCCATTATAAAATGTGACTAAGTCTCGTATTATTAATTTGTTATCGTTAAAAATTAGTACTAATTAGTAGTTGTTATACGTGCGTATTTTTGTATACAATATTAAGCGATATTTCATCCTTCGATCCGAAGTGTGCTTTTGTCCGAACCTATGAACTAAATGGCCCCTAGCAAGTTAGTGTACTATAATAAATGAAATTAATTTTTAACTATATGCATCGTACTCGCAAACTGATCATATGTTTAAATAACTTATTCATACAGATTATATACGAAGTAAACATAAACAGTTGAATCATATAAAGTTTAAACGGTAGCAGAAAATTATTCATTATCGCAATCAATATCAATTTTGAATTTTCAATAATCCATTAATACAGTTGCTTTTACAGAAATTTGTCTAACGGAAGTGTCAATTCTTTTCTATTTTCATTGTCCGCAGTTTAACAAATATAATAAATTTTTGACAAGGCCACCCAATCAAATACAAAATCTCTTTGTTCTAACAATAGCTTTATATCTCTTGTAATCAAACCTATTTTGAAAAACGAGCATTGCAACCACTATGAGTTAAACGCAATTTTATAAGAGAAACATACAATTATCGCAGCAAAGTGGATAAGATACTCAACATACTTTTTGTGACGACAGAGTTGTCATTATCGTACATTAAAATAATACTAAGCAACAATTTGGAATAACATGAAGGGAATCAACACTTTTCCTCTAAGAAGCTAAACCAAATAGATGTATTCATTAAACATATAAAATTTATACGAAACCTCAGTTCCTTCTATGAAAATATTTCATTCCAAGTTTCTGCACTTTTCTGTAACTGCTCGAACAATTGAATCCTTAACTGATACAACACTTGCATTCGGTTTGTATGCCTCAACAGCGTGGCAATTTTGATAACGTAGAAAGTAATAACAATTAGAGTATTCCAAAAACTGATATCGCTGTAAACTAAAGAGACATGGTTCCATTACACTTTGAGCCTTAAATACATATATAACTGCTAACCAATACCTTAACCGTATCCAATTGTCATTCGAAAACAGAAGCAACTGTTTTTTCATACGTAAGACTGTTCATGAGTAAAGAAAGACATAAATCAACTGAATGTTTACTAATACACTTTAGAGAATTTACACAAATGTGCCGGATGTCGAAAATGTCACATTTTGCTTCTTTCTTCACTTAAATTTTCACATCCTTTCACACTCCTCTCCCATATCTTTTACTCTATCTTGTTTGTTTCTCTCTCACTCACCGCATTCGCATATCATATTTATTCCTCTTGCCTTCACGACTTTGCATTTGCCTCTCGTTTTTTTTTTTTAAACGAATAAAATGCGTGGAATTCTCGGTAAGTCACATTTTTCATCTTGAACTGTTTCTCTCTATTATTATTGTAAGTTGAACGCATGTCTCCTTAACATGACACATTACTTAAGGATTTAACAAAACGAAAGACTTTACGTTAGTATCCGGTTGGAATGGGACTATTAAGCCAAATAAAAAACAAACTTGTAAGATAATTACGATCTTTAATGTACCCAAAAAAACGCACTTTATTCATCGACTTAATACGTTTAATTCCCAAAGACATAAATAAAGTAATCACGTCAAAAGTTGCGTCGCGTTTCTGAAAACCCCAAAACGATTTGTTCAAAGTCGAAGGACTGTAAAAGTCACTCTGTCGTCCATTGACGAAACAGTCGTGAAAATTCACAGAAGAAGAAGACATACATAAATCGTCAAAAATGAGCATACAATTGAATAAAAGTGTTTAAGAAAAATCCGTTATACTCCAAAGTGACACACGCGGTACGGGCTTCCTCGATATACACACTACGTACGTGTAAAATATATATATATGTATATCTATTAGCAATTTATTAGATAATATGGATTACTTTAGTCCTTCAATATTTTGCCAAAAGAAAGAAAAATCACGATTAAAGACAGAATCGAGTCCATTACTCTTCGCTCGAGTCTTACACGGCGTTTCAAACGCTTTTGAATTATGGCGCCTAAAGCAACAGGTTCCCCAGGCAACAGCCGGCCGTGCCTCAGTTGCCGGAACAGCAAGATTTCGTGAAAATAATATCTTCCGACAGCGTCACTGATATGCCACACGATGATGACCTTTAGTCGGTGAACTTTTAACAGAAATATTCACCAGGAATTCTCACAGGTAGACAAAAGCGTGACTATCAAGAATGGCTCCATTATCAAGGTATTATTGGAATTATAAAGATGGAACGATGAATTTACAATCGATGCACACGTCGATCCAGCTGGGATGTCGCACTCGCGCTTTTAACCTCAGTATTCGCATTTACAGCATTCTTATTCTTCTAAATATTTTATTACGCTGACGCACGTTAATTACTACGTGTGGAATCCATTGTGCAAACGGTACGGCATATTGAACGTGCTATTGTCCCACGCGTAAAGCTTAGCTTTCGACGAGAACTGTCGTACAGAGCTGCGAAGCTCCTTAAAGAAATGATCATGACTCGATGATTTATTTTTCGTTTGACTCTAAGGAACCTGTTCCGTTATTCGCGTGGCCTCTTGACGATTCGCAATATATAGCACAGTAAATACCACGCGCCGCCATGCTCCTTTTACAGGCCAAGAAACGATTCGACTCTCGTGCAGAGTAAATAGGTTATCCCTTCTTCCTTTCGTCTCTGAATCAGCTCCGTTTAAATTAAAATACAGTATGGACATGGCGTTAGGTATCAGCTTAAAATATTAAACGTAATGGCTCGATACGGTACGCGTCGCTGCTTCTCTCGGTTTGTACTCTGAACACTTTAATTCATTGGATGATTTAAATGTGTTCGAAATCGTTAATTCAATAACGAGGAAGGTAATAAGATTGAAGAATTTTAGATCGCCGAAGAAACTGCCGTCTCCGTTAACTTAGAAGTTATATTGGAACGTGACGCTTGAAGGAAGCTTCGTAATAAATATTAAATAATTTCATTGCCTTCCGCGCTGCACGAAGTCGAGGAACAAGCTCCTTCGACGTTTCGTTTGTGTTCCTTTCTTACTTTGCGTATGATGCTTTAGGAGGGCCTTATGTGCTACGAAATAAACAATTTTTTACATCAGACGAGGGACCTTGTGTGACAGGATCACACGCTCCGCCAATGGTTTTTCCAAGTTTCTAACGAGCAAGATGCGTACAGGGATCCTTAACGGTGATCCATTATTGATTTTGTAAATGTAAAATCGATAATGTCTCAATTTAAGGATTGATTCGACACGTGAACTTGGTTGCAACACAGATAACATCGATTCCATCGGTTAACCCGCAGTGTCGTTTATATTTATTTTGCGCTAACGTTCTGCCACAAGAGTCTAATACTTAAATACAAAATTAATCGCATCTTTATTCTATTCCAATTAGCGCAAAAGTACGTGGTTAAATGTTTCCAATGAAAAGTAAAAAAAAAAAAAAAACAACAATATTATATGGGTTGCAACCTGATATTTATTAAGCAAGGTACTTCAGTTTACATGATGGAAACGTAATAGTTGAATCATGGTGTCTTGCTATTTCTTTTCTTTTTTTTTTCCCAATCGAATACTACACTCTACGCCAATATACATAAGACATCAATGATCAATACCAAATTGTATATTTTTTTGCAAAATGCTACAGTCGTCGAAAGCACATTATTAATAAAAGATATAATAATTATAACGTAAAGCACATTTTAAGGAAGATATCGAGCACGATGCAACTAAAATTTGTTTCGGCTTTAAGAAATCCATGCGATTTGCAATCGAAGGAGACATCGTAATCGATATGTAGACTATTAACGTTGGCATTTCTGAAGGATATTAATCAAATTGTCCATTTTTAGGGATGCTTGTAGTACCTTGCTTGATGCGAATCAAAGATATAACGTTCGAGTAACCATAAGTCTCGTACAGTGACCAAGTATGTATAGTCAGATGAATTAGCCAGCACGCCCTTGGCGACTGAAGGAGAAAAACATTCGTTGAACAAAGTGAACTCGTACCTTACCGAGCCTCGACTCGCTTGGTTTTAAAGATTTGATCATGAGCCGGGTCTTTAATCCCAACCTGAACCAACGGGAGCGTGATTAACTACTTCCTCATAATTTATGATTACTAGTGAGCCACGTAAGGCCCTCGTATAGTCCATCACCCGTCGTGGCACAGGATGGTTGAACGTACCAGTTTCTGTCTCGTATTCTTGTCAGGCCCAACTTCTCTTGAATTTCATGTGGCTTCATCGCTGGAAATATTAATTTGCACTGTATACTTCCTGCCGGTTGGACTTTGCACTGAGAACGTGGTCAAAGAGTGACCAAAGTGATGAACAATAATAACGCATACCATCAGGAAGATCTTGCTTGTTAGCAAAAATAAGGATAATGGCGTCGCGCATTTCTCTATCGTTTATGATGCGGTGTAATTCTTGACGTGCCTCGTCAATTCGATCTCTATCGGCACAATCTACTACGAAAATAAGTCCTTGCGTTCCGGTGTAGTAATGACGCCACAACGGACGTATTTTATCCTGACCACCAACATCCTAAAACGAAGAAACGGTGATGCACTGTTTTTGATTAACGGAAATTCGATTTACTAGAGATTAATTGTGATATATTCTAATCTCAAATCTCTGACAATGATAAGGCTCACACGTAACTGAGTTTAATATCTTGATGTGTTAACTTTAATTGCTGACGGTGGTTAATCAAATAACAAATGTTAGATTTACATGTAAAATAAATTGTGAACATCGAATGTTACTTACCCAGACATTAAATTTGACATTCTTATACGTTACAGTTTCTACATTGAATCCTACTGTGGGTATGGTCGTCACTGACTGTCCTAGTTTAAGTTTATACAGTATAGCTGACATGCGTTATTAAGGAAAACAGTTTTGTTATCTGAAAATGATACAGTTATACAGGTGTCTACGTTAACACTGTAAATCTATGTATCCAAAGACAGAAATTACATAACTACAGATTCTACGAAGCCAGGCGGTAATGTAGCTGAGTTCCTTAGTTATTCGTACAAAGTAAGATTCATTGTCATCGTTAGGAATTTACTACAAACTCTATCGCATTCTTATCATTTTGTTACCACATACTCAATTGCAAATTAATATCATAAATGTGTAAAACGTATATTTCATAACAAAGGATACTAGTTTTTCCAGCAGCATCCAGACCAAGCATTAGAATACGCATCTCCTTATTGCCGAAGATCTTCGACAAGAGCTTGCCCATCTTGCCGGCACACTTGCTACACCTTCGGTACCTAAATTAAATATTGAAATGTATTATCTAAGAACCATGTTCTAAAAGAGACTGATCAATTAAAATATTGTACATGGACTTGTTGTGGTATAAGTAATAAAAAACATGTGCTTTTACAACGATAGAGTACTGCTATACGCTGTGGCTGATTTTAGAAAGAAAAACTTACAAATACTATTTTATTTACATGAATCACTGTCCGCATAGATACGATTTCTCTATATGTAGACAGACATATATGCTATATGTCTAAATACAAGTAATTTCAATCCAAGCATATGGATAGCAATGCAAGGTATAGATTCAAAATTATTAAAGCATATTAAGCTTAACATTTATTTCAAGTTTATAGACAAATTTACATATGTGAAACTGCTTTTTATATGCCATAAAACTGATCTCGTTATGTAATTTCAATGTAATTAATCAAACAAAAGATCAAGATCCAAATCAAATGAAAAGATTATATGATAAATACTGTTTTAAAATATAATATCATATATGTAAAAGGATCTTTTATACTATATCAAAATATAATATGGTGCTGGATACATAGAGAATTAGAGCAATAATAGAAATTGTCTCAAGTTCCATGCAAAATGTAACAACATAAAATGTCTATCGAAGAAGGCACGAACTCCTAAAACTATATTGTAACAAAGCGTAATTATTAAAACTTAAAAAATACGCAGAAATGGTTAGTAAGGAATAAGATTGTATCTAAACTGAAATAAATAATTTTGCCTAATCTGTGATCCATTTTAAACTCTTAATAGGTATAGAAGACTATGACAAAATGTCTAAAATCAACATGTACATAATAGCAATGCCATGATGATATGTACAGTTCATTTTTGTCTTCACTATCAAGAATTACAAGCATGCATGTGGAAGAGACTGCCAACCACCGTTATCAAGGCGTGTGCCTGACGCCTAACTACTGACGTATAATCAGTTATTTAAGTGGGTGGGGATCCTTCATGGATGTCACTTCCTGCAAATTATAACCTGTAACTTTCTTATCGTAACGACCAATTCCGCTCGCAATGCGAACAATAGTTTTTAGTATATTACATTTCACAGAACATTATCCTACTCTTATCAGTGGCATCCAACTTGTAACCGAAATTTGAATGAAACACGACAGACCACCCGAGGTAAAAAGGTTAGGTGCACCCAGCCTATACTCGACGACTGTTCTATGTCACTTTACCCGATATATAGAAGTGTTAAAGGTAGTACACCAGATTAAGATAAACGCAGAAGCTGTTTAATGATGGGCCAGAGGTAAATATCTTTTTTGGGAAAATGTGAAACAGCCGGATGGTATGGCGACAGGATCCCGCCGACATTCCTATGCATCCCAGCACTTGTAAAATTGCAGCCAAGTGAAAAGCTCTACGTAAAATTAACTGGAAACACTCACAACGCGCGGTCCCTATTACTTACCAAGAAACATCTACACGGAAGCGATAATTTATCGTCAACAAACGGGCACATCACAACATAACACCATTCTTCGTTACGTCCGGCTAGCACTATTCAGCCTTCAGGGCCGTCACCGCTCGCCCTTTCCAACAGTCTCTATAAAATTTTATGATTCTGCGATCTGAGGGCCCTCTCGTCACTGTCTCAGGAAACTCACTTTTACTGGCAGGAGAAGGCAAGAGCTGGTAAGAGCAAGCAAAGTACCTATGGCAGGCACGAAGAAGAGAAAGTACTCGATGCCTTCAACCTTTATAGTGTTAACGATGCATAGTTTACTTTACATAAAAATACTTTGAAACGTTATACGCTATGAATAAAAGTTTGCGAACAGCAGGGCTAGTTTTTCTGAAGATTTTCTTGATTGGACCGTTACTTATTCGAAAACTTACTTGAAATTGTGATTTTACACGATTCGTACGCTCCCTGGATATTCTTCGACGAAGCTTTTAATTTTCAAACTTTTAATCGCTGTAAGTCATAAAGTTCGACTGTTTAACCGAAGGTATAAATACAGTTGTTTTGCAGGGAATATTTTTTAATAACTGGATTCTACTAGTCTTAGCCAAGCAGCGTGTATAGCTTTACCCACGTGTTTTGATATATTGAGGCTTCCTCTATTTACAGGATGAGGTAATACACAACAATATATTAGAACGTTATATACATGCAATACTGATAGCCTATATACATGTAAATTTGTATTTAGCTTTACTCATATCTTAGAACTGATTAAACAATTTCTAACCAAGTAGGTGAGCTTTATGCATACGTTAGAAATTATTTATCGGTACAAATTTTGAAACCAAATCCTGCTATGAAAAGGTATATAATTTACATGACCATACCCTCGTAACACATGAAGCATTAAATTTTATGCATGTAAACATCTTTTGTTACTATTTGTAATATAAAAAAGTAGTAGAAACAAACCTTCACGAATTGCCATATTAATGATCTAATAATCTGGATTAAAATTAGACAATTCTTAATCGTCAACAGTTATGAACTGGTAGCAAGTCTTACTACCACTTATACTGTTGGCATTCTACTGTTATTCAATGAGGTCATAATCAACTCCAATTACTTGCGATTACTACAATTTAGTGTTGCTGAATGTGCAGTTAGTCTGCAGACCTGTTTGGTCATACTTTGACAAACAAGTACGGCATACAAAGTTCTATTACGACTGTAATTTGTTACTAAAGTATGCGGCGTGTCTCGATTGCCTGGTAAAAATTGAAAGTTTTTTCAAGAAATTCAAACACCTTGACAAGAAGTCTAATAACGAAGTTCAAACAGTCATTGTCAAATTTGAATAACGGTAACGTTAATTGAAAAATAATTAAATATATTCCGCTTTGAAGAAAAAAAATGTTGATTGCTTCTTTCTATGAATGAAGCGTCGACCTGTTGCACAAGGCCAAGAGTGACGCTACTGTGTGCTCTGTATCGGCATCAATCCACATGGAAGAAGGACGCCGGGTCAGTGACGTCGCCTTGATATAACTAGCCTCTTCTCATGCAAAAATTCCACGCTCTAGTTATGAATCTTTGTACACATAATTATCTGGTACTTCGCTGATTCTCTAGTTCATCCTAAGGAATATGTTGAGAGCAAATTACATAGACTCTTAACGTGTCATTTAAATAAACATTTTATTCAAGGCCATTCTAAATTGATACTTGTAACATCAAGTGCCACGATGTCTATATCCACACCAAGTAAATCGCATATACTTGGCTTAGTCCTTCCAAAATCACCATGTACAAATTCTTTCACATAAGTTCCAGCCTGTGTTTTTACATCAAGAATAAAAAGACTTGAATCCTTTGAGTTAGGAACTTTACAACGGCTCATTATATTTTCCAATTCCATTGTTTTTAACCATCGAGCTTGCATGGCATGAATAGTGCGAGTTCTTGGAGTCAAGGGACGCCTATGCAAGACTCTAACTGGTGTCTTTTGTATGATCTTTAAATTTCTCACATTGTTCAAAGAGTCCAGTGGATTTTTTGGGGTTTCGTGGCAAATGCATAGAGCTCGATAAAGTTTTGTTTTGCTATCTTCACCTTCCTTCAATTTCTTTAAATCCATCCTAATAAAAATGATAATGAACATACTTTAAAACTTATTTACGTTTAATGGCATCGACGATTGTTAATTTTTTTATTAATAGAATAACTTACTTGTTAAGAATTTTTAATTCGGAATCGATCTTGACAAGATCTGTTGATTCATTGATCTTTGACACCAAATCTGATAAGTCTGTTATCGTTATATTTGTAACTTTCGGATTTATTAATTCTATGGCAAATGGTCTACCGGAATGTAGAGTTCTTACATCTACATCTTCTCTGCCGGATGACAAAAATTTCATAGCTGCGAAAAGTCAGTTTAATATACAGATTTGCCTAATATACGACATTATCGTAACTATGACAATGTTTTGATACGAAGATTCACTTAGAAATAAAAGTAACGTACAAAACACTTACAATCTGCTCGAACAAACTCAACAATCTTTTCACAAAGCAATTCTTGTACGGATGTTCCCATTTTCTTTTCACCATTAATAAACCATGGAGTTTGACTTAGTTCTCTTGAAAATTTATTATATCTTCCTGAAAGAAGCGTTTAAAAAGTAAAGTACATAGGATCTTTTTATGAAGTTCGCATAGCAATATTTTTTACTACATAAAAATTCATATCGAAACTCTTATCAACGTACCTCCAATATAGATACTAATATGATTACAAATTGCTTTTTCAACAACAACAAAACGTGATGGCAGTGATGGCGGACTTATAAAGTGTTTTGAAAATTCTTCATCTGATTTCGTAAGCATTGCAGCTTCTACACTCTTTCGACTGTACACACCATCACTATATTTTCTCTTTTGTACAGCACGCAATTGGAATGTCTTTCCACAAAGGTTTAACCTATGGTGAGTTTCATAAATCTAGTATCTTTAATTGAAAACATAACGTGACGGGCTTTTTGGAGATTTCAGTTCTTGGGATACTTACAAAAGTTTGCACTCATTCTCATCGTTACTATAAGTGAAAAAAATATCAATAATAAATGAAGCATTCATTGTAACAGAATCTGCATGCTTTCCAGTTGCACGTTCTATTAACGGAATGGCTGTATACTTCCAGATATCCTTTACACTTTGCACTCTTAGTTTCAAAGAACTTAATGATGATTCCGACAGGCCAAACTCATGACCCAAGCAAATTTGCACTGAACGTTCGCGCAATTGAACAGCAATTGGTATTGTTAAAGCACAAGTAAATGTCGGACAGTCATGGTCTTCCTTCTTCACTTCGCTGACAACCTAAACATTTTGATTACATTATTTAATAATACAAGCAGTTAAAAGTGAATTATTATTATTGTAAAAGTTACCTTGTGTACAGCTATATCTGTTATGCTGTCTTGTAATATTCCTAAACAAATTACACATGGGGATTCCTGGTCGACTGATTCATTTTCATTTATATACCCCAACTGCAATTATAATATTAATCAAATAATCTTGTACTTTACGGCATTAAATTAATTGAAGCAGCTAAAACTTAATATTTGACAAATACTGCTACTTACATTTTTTAATGTTGAAATCACATTCTGATAATATTCTGGAGTTCTAAACCCAACAAAACGTAAGCAACATCGAGGACAACAGCCTATCTTCTTCAAGAAATTATAGACTTCCTGATCCTTCTCAGATGCAATGGCATTCATTTTATTATGAATACGTTTTAAATCCTGAATTCTATAAAATGTGATATTTGAGTCGTATATTATAAATTTGTATACATATTCCTATATTTGAAACATTCTTTTTTAACGTAGATCGCTATAAAACAGGACAAACAAACAAAGCCTCATACGTCTACAGGAATAAAAAACAAATATATTTATATTTCTTTTAAAAACGAATGATGCTGGATCGACTTTGAGAAAAGAATATTTTTCACGTACTTACACGATATTGAAATATTCCTCGCGAACACAGTCCTGTGTTAAAATCAATAGAATATACTAAACAATTTAAAAGAATCAAAATTGTACAAATTGTCACTGTACACAACAATATACCTTAACCTAACCTGATTTGATATAACGTGGTCCAGTCACGGTCAACCGTCGGCGAACACGAATTAAATCAATCCTAGCTCAACCTGGAATACACGTGTTTAATAGGTTACCCATGCAACTTATTAAAATAAGTTACTCAAATTAAAAAGAGAAGTATTGTTTATTCGCCAAATTTAGTCGTCTTCCCTTCGAGAGTACTAACGATAACGAACAAACTCTTAAACCTAAAATTGAAATATTCTACATTCTAACCATAACTTTACAAGCAAGAGGACCGCGATAAAATTCAAATTGACGAAAAATCTTTCCTCGCATATTTCATTCTTGACTAGACGAACTTGCCTCTTCATTAATATCTGCTTCAGGCATCATATGATTCACCAAACGTCCTAGGATCATCGATCTTCGCGATCCTACGAAGGTTTCTTGCTAGTGTATGGGATTTTGATGCTGCTCTCTTTTTCCTAGGATCAATGAGTTATTCATGGCTAAATAATAAAGGATATACTCCGATATTTATAACCAGTACTACAAGCATGATTGTATCTCAATTAATCATAATCTACTTCATGCAGATAAACAGGAACACAGCGATGCTCATGTCCATCCTACTACACAGGTTTCAATAGAGAATTGAATCCAATAACATATTTGTTTATATTTTATTTATTGTTTCTTTACTTTTATGCTGTTCACTCATAGTGTCACAACGTTATTGATTATTCGTGCCAGCACAAGAAATGAAAAACTCTGAAAGTAATTTGGCGCTTGACCGCAGCAGAATTTATAGTTAGGTGCTAATTACATTCTCGACAAGAAATAGTTGTCTTAGTATAAAAAATAACAATTAGCATTAACTAATACTACATGTGCATATTTCGTTATGTGCAAGGTATTGTTATCACCTATTTTGATCATTTTTAATATTTTCAAAATACCCTCAATTTATTAGTTAATGTCATAAAGCATTTTCAGATAGGTTATCAATCATTTTGAAAATATATCTATCCAACCCCGATTACTAGATTAAGATATTACCTATATAAATACCTTGGGAAAAATTATAGGTAATGTTTATACCGTTTTAAAAACTGTTTCAAATGATAAATGATTCAGATCATGACAGAAAAATTTCTGTCAACCATTCAGTTAATTGCAGTGCACAAATATGTCACTCTTAGGCATCGTCATGACATCACAGGAAAGAATATTATCATCATGCCGTGTATGTATCTGCCACAGTTCTATGTAAATATTATAAAACAGACTGTATGTACAGCAAGGTTGAACTTAAAATTTGAGGAACCGGATTAGAATATACATATGTATAATAAACTATAATCATGGTGAATCGTCAAGAAACATTATAGAAAGTAAAGTGAATTGTATCAAGTTATGACGTTCCAGTTACAAAGAAAAAGTTATGCGCACGTAGAATCCTATTGCGTTATATCGTTTAAAAGTAAATTTATTTGCAGCAAGTAGGATTATACAAAGTTTTCAAAGGCCATTTATAGTTAAAAATTAAAATCATAGATTGCCATTGAAATCATCATAGCTATATACATTAATGTGACGATTAAGCGCAGGAAGTGATCGTCAAATTTTGCGTTAAATTTTTTCTCTTTAATTTAATGGTTTTGGATGGAGGAATCCAATAAAACATGATAAGCGATTGTAGAAAGAAAAAGATATTGCAAAATATATATCCATTTCATGGACAGTCGCATTAAATGTTTCATTCTTAAAGTGATTTGCATTAGTAATGCGAAGTAGAATGTACGAGGAATTTTTTATACGTTGCATAAAAAGGTATCGTAATCAATGGACCAAAACTGAACGATCGTACCTCCTCCTCATATACTTCATTTTATCTAAGAAACTCGAGTGTTTAATTTTTACAACAGCTTTGTTTACCAGCTTACGAAGCCCATGCTTCCAACTCCTTCAAGTCCTCGTCCTCCTCCTTTGCTTTTGGTTCTGTAACATAGATTTCATTTATACGATTAACAAAATTGTACAAACACTAAAAATCTCATATCAAATATGTAAAATTAAACTGCTACGAAGTAAAGTGTATACATGCTTGCGATATGCATTAGAAGTTTAATGCTTCGAGGGGAGTTGCTGTAAAAATTAAATTTCTGTACAATATAAAAGTGATGCTTACTTGACCGAGTCTTTGCAGGAGCAACAGGCTCTGCAGTCGCTGGTACTGCTGGAAGATTTTCGCCTGTTCCAACGCCAAGTAATTCTTTGTCCAATTCCTCTTGTTCTAACTCCTCCAATTCCCTTTCAAGTTCATCCTCGTCCACGTCCTGACCGAAGGCGACAGGATTAGAGATTGCGTCGGATATTTCTTTGGCAACATCTTGTTGTTCTGCTATATCATCCATCATATCGTGAACTTGATCAACGTCCCTAGAATCAGAATATAATTATATCAAATCCATGTAACTGTATATAATTATATTACAATGTAACGTACAGAGTTATTCAGTCTTAAGTATTATAAGAATAGCAGATTGCAAAAAAAACATACATGTGTTGATGTGCAGATTTTAGCGCATCTGCCGCACTCTTCATGGTCGTAAGCACCGCTGTATTGGTATTTGCACTTTCCAGTGCTTCTCTTTGCATTTCAATAGTTGATAAAGTTCCATCAATTTGCTGTAATTGCTTCTCATATCGCTTCTTCCTTTTCAATGCTTGAATGGCAGCTGAATATAATGAACAAATTATGTTAGTAAAATATCCGATATACAGAATAATTTATACCATGTAATATAATAATACATATCTTACAATGAATCTTAAGCTTATGAGTCACGCTCATCTTTAAACCAATCATGTCAAATAAAAAATAATGTGTCTCAAAATAAGATAAAATTTCATTAAACTTATATATACAGCAATAAACAATATAACTATTGAAACATTACTGGATTACTAGCGTGACAAAAGAATGTACCTTTCGAAACATATACGCCAAGCAGAGAATATTAAACAATTTGCACGTGCTACTTGATTTTACAAAATTGACCCAAAAATTATTATTGCTCTTCTTCTATTTCTCTGCGTAGCAATCATGATTACTAAAACATCTAACTTACACCCATTTATCAATGAACAAATGTAAATACATAATTAACAGAATGGTAAGGATAACTGATTTTGACAGGAATTGAATCTGTTCTATCCTACGTTATATATCATAAATTCCTGACAATACGGACTATTTGTAATTAATAATTCGTGGGTGTAGACGGAAACGTCACAATGACAGTCGATCCTTGACAATGACGATTCATTAACCAAAGGATCCAGGACGAACACAATGAAATTCGGTAAAAATCAATGAGTCTTAAATTACGATACCTCGTTTATTTTTGGTTCCATTCTTCCTGGCAACCTGTATCTCGAGCTCGATCTTACTTTCAAGAAAATCTTGCTTCTTGATAAGCATATCCTCAGTTTCTCTTAATTTTTGAATAGCCTCGGCAGTCGAAGGAGCCGCAGCCTCCTTCTTGCCTCCAAAAACTTTACTGAAGAAGCTCATTGTCCTCCGTAATTAACAACTAGTACAAAATAACAGTTCAATCCAGCAGAAAAATAATCAAGTATTCCCTTACGAGTCAGTGATACTTTAACACGCTGTCGCCATTTTCTCCTACGTTCAGTACGTCATGACTCATCGCGCCACAGATACGATTCTCAAAAATACCTGTAATTTCAAAATCAAAATGTTAATACACAACCATAATATGTAAAAAAAATGTTTTTTTTTTTCGTGTAACTTTCACTAACATTGTAAGTACCATTGAGATTATTCGTCGTAATCTACTCGTTTAAAAAATCAGTTCTGTACAGAAGGTTCAAATTTCTGAATCATACTGCCAGATTATGTATTTCCACGGTAAAAAAAAGAATCGAGAGTATCGTAACGTTTAAATACGTATATGAATTTAATCAGGATAATGTTTAAGCGCCTATAAACTCAAGTAAAATAATCAAGAGAAATATTGTATTGATAATTTGTAAAATCCATCATTTGAGATTTCAAATTGCGCGACATTTTCAACGTGACATCTCGCAGTATGCAAATAATATAGAATATGCGATTTGTTAATAAAATTCTTGTATAACGACGATACTGACTGATCATTCGCTGTTAGACTCATTCTTCTCCAATCACGAATATTGTATTATTAAATGAAGATTCTCTGGTTGAAAGAGAAAGCCTTCGCTGTAAGTATGGCTCTTGCGGTACTCAGGTCCTCAGGTACAACATATTACAATAATACAATATTTTTATACTCGGAAAGTATCCGTTGCCGTCCGATAGAGTTCGTTCGCGAAGAATAAAGTAATCGGTGCCTTTTCCGGTGATAATTTCTCTTGAAAATTTTGACATTTCAATATTTCGTTCAGTGCATTTATTGCGTACAGCGTATTGTCGACTGGCATCGACTACATGGAGGAGAGTAGCGATTCGCAAAGTGTAAGTGACAATTGATTTAGCTTATTTAGAATTGCAATTAATTGGGACTTTGTCGGTTGATGAATGTGCTGTTAGCAACTCGGTCGGTTTGAATGTTTCGCAAGAATATTTATAAATAAATATTCTCGCAGGAGAGTCGAGTTCTTGGCATCTTTAGTTTTAATTCTAGATGTAAAGATGCGGAGAACGTGGAGAGACAGGGATAGGGTGAGAGACAGAGGTTCTAACCTTTTTCTTTTTATC
>JARQSV010000348.1:1721829-1755219 GCA_030142285.1 Calameuta idolon | reverse complement strand
TAGATGTAAAGATGCGGAGAACGTGGAGAGACAGGGATAGGGTGAGAGACAGAGGTTCTAACCTTTTTCTTTTTATCGCTCCAAAAGATAATTTTGAAGGAAAAGAACTTTATTGATTTCTTCATGAAATTAAATAATATAACGGGTATTTTTAATATTTATTAAAAGAAAGAATTACGTTCAGGGGTGATTTAATAAATTAACTGTTTTTTTTTTTACTTCATTTTGTACGATATAATTATATTGTATAATGATTAACTTGTAACTAACTGTAACTGAAGTTGTATATAGATTAAAATATTTAATGCTGCGTAACATCATATTCTGTATGAGATAATTCTTAAAGAATGCGACCCTGAAACAACTATAAATATGCAAATTTGTCAAAGAATTTTTTTGCTTCTAATTTTAATGAATTTCATATTTGTTCGATCGAAAGTTTTTGCCTGTATATACAAATGAAGATATATTTATATATTTATAATTTTGCTAGTTGATATATCAAAATAATTGTATCTCTACCTTTTTGTTTCATGGTACAATAAAATGGTTTACTAATAACACGAGTTTAATACAATTTCCCTAATAATCACATAGTTGTAAGAATTAATTTCTATTATTTTTCTATCTTCGTATTTATAGTTATCTATAAAACTGTTTTAAAAATATTTAGTTGTAATCATAAGTATTGTATATAAAATTGAAGTATTAATAACATTATATATTTCTTTTTTCAGGATTTCTTGAAATTTCTAGAGGATGGTGAAACCAAGCATGAAGAACTGTATGCAGTTTTATTAAATACAAAGACAGATTTTAAACCAACGCCTGGAATTGATTTAGACCGAGATGAAACAGAATATTATCAACTACAGCAGACTCTTGATTGTAACTTAGTTTATCCAGGAATATTCATCGGAGATGAGTCAGTACAAAGATTTGTTTCTTCGTAATAATACAAAGAAGATATTTATGATCGTGTTTATGTTTCCAATTGTAATTCTTAAATGTTCCTAAGAGTGCACAAACTGTGTTATATTTATTTACATTTTAAAATAAATAATTTTTTTAACTATCCACTGTTAAAGGGGGGCTGCAAGAAGCAAATGGTACTTAAAAACCATTGGAATAACACATGTGTTAAATGCAGCTGAAGGAAAACATTTTGGACATGTCAATACTAATGAAAGATATTATGAAGATACGGGCATTAAATATCTTGGTTTGCCACTGGCTGACGTACCATCGGTTGACATTAGTAAATATTTTTATACATCTGCAGATTTCATCGAAGATGCTCTTAAAAATGGAGGTATTGTGCATAATGCACATAATTTATTTAATACTTTCGTTATATAAGATCCATATTTTTGTATGTTTTAATTTTTGTTACTAAATTTATTCGTATTTTACTAATTATTCATTTTCAGTATGTAAATGTTATGGAAAAAAGTAACCTAAAAATACCTTTTCCACAGGAAATGTACTTGTGCACTGCAAGATGGGAATATCTCGCAGTGCCACTTGCGTCCTAGCATATCTTATGATAAAGAAGAACATGTTGGCTGCAGACGCAATACGTACAGTGCGTAATAATCGCGATATTCGCCCAAATTACGGATTTTTACGTCAACTGGCTGGCCTGGACAATTACTTACGTCGCCAACGTTTGTAAATACCAGGTTTAACAATTTTATCTTAAAAATATGGCATTTGAAAAAGCTCTAAAAAATGTATTAAAGCTATACTTTTGATGAAGAATTATTGTATTTTGTTTTGTATTTGACAATAAAACTGTTAAAAAATAATATTTGATTATTAATCATTGTTAATTTGCAGAATAAGGATAATAATGAACAAACAATTTTGGAAATTATGTTTTTATTGGGTACATCAACGTCAAGATGATGCATGTTTATTTCTTAGCCTTCTTCTCCTTAGCAACCTTAGTCACGTCGTCAGGGTTCTCGGCAGCATCCTTAACGCGCTTCGCACGGATTCCGACAAGTCTGGCATCTGCTCTGGCCTTACGAAGAGTCACGTAGGCTGAGAATTTCTTCTCATCCTCGGTGATGACTCGTGCCTTAGACTTAGCTGGAGGTTGATGCCTTACTGGCATTACTTGTCCCTTAACTTGGGTAGCAAGTTTACGTTCTTCTTCACTAGCCTCACCCTTCTTCGGCTAAAATAGTATAAGACATTGATTGTCATTGAAATAACACTCATATTTGGATACGAATACCATACTTTAGCTAGTAAATAAGTTACTCCGAGTACAATCTTACCTTCTTCTCATTGATGGGGAACAGAATCAATTTAGCCCTATATTCCTTCAGACGCTGTGCATTAGTCTGTAGGGATTCAACAGATTTGTTGCGCCTCCTAGGGTCAACTGCGATTCCAATCGTCTTAGCAAATCGTTTGTTAAGACCGCTGGCTTTCAATTCCTCTAAGGTGAACCCTTTACCAGCACGAACCTTTGCATGGTAACGGAATGTCGGGCAGTGGACAACAGGTCTGAGCAAGTTTACTGGTCTGCAAAATATAAACTAAGAGTAACTATTGTAATAGAAACTTTTGGTCTGACTGGACGCACAGACATTATGTACACTTATTTTTTTACCTGGGAGCTACAGAGCGGGCTTTCTTGACACGGTTCTGCTTGCGGCGGTATTTGCGTGCAGGCTGGTTGAACCATGTTTTGACGAATCGCTGCCAATCCTTATGGAAATGGCCATTTGGGATCATATTATTCCGCTTACCCATTTTTGCGCTGAGAAACAAAACACCTATTATTGTTCCATTAACTTCGACAGAAGCTTCTGAAAAAACTGATGTCACGTTACTTTATTATGAATTGGTAAAATGGAATACATATATGAGAATCACAGTGTTTCAGAAAACACAGATATTTCAGTTTACGTTAAAAACTAATTTCAGCATGCTTCGTAAAAACAGCGATAAGGTTAGTACTGCATTTGATATAGGTTAGAAACTTGTTGTCACATACAATAGGAACTGTCTATTTTGCAACAACTATTAGAACATAACAAACATTTGCGTAAAGTTTGTGATGTAGTAATCAATAACAAAAATAGAAGAATCGTTTATAAATTGTACGATAAAATATGCAATTTCGCTGCTCTTAACCTATCTTACATGTCAATGTAATATGGATGTAAATATTTGAAAATCAATAAAGAAGTAAATATTAATATATCGGAATCATAATTTAATAACTATACATGATTTTTGTCCAAAAGTTAATACATACAAGAATGCAGGATTGCAAAGAACCAATTAGATATAAATTGTACAAAATTTTCTTACCACCTTATTTATACAATGCACACCGGAAAAGGAGCACACCATACGGAGTGGAAGTAACGTGAAGAATGACTGGAACCAAACTATAGCAATATATTTATACGGAAAGAAACTATTGTATATAATAAAATTTGTCGCGATTAATAATTTGAATTATGCATTCACAATTTTATATTTAATTACTTAAGTGAACCAAACTTTGGTATTTAAATAAAATTTGACTAGAGTATTGATACAAAATGGCTACCATCAACAAACACCAAATTTTTACATCTACTTGGTGAATGTGGTGTATGTAGCGTACCTACTTTTAGGTAATTGTTTTACAATATTTAACAAAAGGGTTTATTTTTAGGTAAATTGTTATATTCGCACAAATATTATTATTTATAACAGTACGTCATAGTGTCTACGTGTCTACTTTGAAATATTTTTCAACGGGCCTAAAGCTATGAGTACAGTATTTTATTGATAGGTTATTCGGCATTAATATTAACAGTAATTAGTACTGTTTACTTATAAAGCATTAATATTAACATCTTAAACTTTCCTCTTTATCTATGAACGGACGTAAATTATGCTAAAATTAATGCCAGTTGCATTTTTCTTCTTACGTTGATATTCGTTTGCCTAGCAGCTTATATGGATTTTCAAGAATAGAAAAGCTTTAAGAATTAAAATTATTGAATATTATTAGCGTATATTCTAATCGAAGAGTATTACAAATTAATGTATAAAAATGATTTTTTGAATATTGTAACTGGCGCGTGTATGTACGGTGAGGTAGCGGCCTGTTTTACCTTCGGAGTCACCCCCTCCCTTCTCCTTTTCTCACGATTTGCCGACCGGTGTGCAACAATAAAGTCTTAAGTGAAAGTTTAGTAGAAACTGCGCGTTCAATCCGTTCCATCGTATGGAAATTGAGAAATAGAAGGAAATAGGTTTAACAAATAAAATTAAAATTTAGTACTGTCTAATAAAATTTCAAACCGCCTTTACAGATTGGTCAGAAAAGTCGTACTTGTATGATTTTTAACCGACGTAGCTCGCACCGTGTCACGTGGGCGAGCGCAGTAAAGCGCGCAACCAACAGAAGCTGGCGCCCTGGCGGCAGTCTTTGAGGCGGCCATATTTTCTCTCGTGGTTCTCGGGTCGTGAAGGTGGTGCGGTGACAATTTGGGATGCAACTATCTAAATCAGCGTACGCGTGTAATAACTAACAAGTGAGTGGTGTGTTATCATGGCCAAGGGAAGCAAAAGCCTCACCGGGAAGCGGGCCCACGGCTCCAAGCCTTACGACGCGAACAACGTGAGTAGTCTCGCCTTGGATAAGGCCTCCCGCGGCAGAACCAAACCTGCGAGCCTCCCAACGGTCTTCCGCGTCTTTCCCGAAATAGAATGTTCTAAGAGTTACTCCCGTCGAGAATATCGTCGAAACGTATTCTAGATTTCAAGCATTTTAAACTTAATGGGTTACCGCGAGACCCTTGCGATATCACGATCATGTGAGTGTGTGAAATAACCTCAATCTTCATACTTTACACACCCGCACGTTCATACGTCTTGGCGTAAGAGATGCTATAACCTTGAAATGCGATTCCTTTGCTATATACGTGTTGTCTGTTGGGTAGCATCGTCGTTATGTTTCTGATCACTCTTTAACCGTTCCTTTTTGGATGACACTTTTTGCGTGTGGGCATAATTAATTGCGAACTCGTATTATATGTACACACACGTATATATATATATATATATATATATGTTCGATATATTCTCCAGTCTGGTCGACATTTTTTTTATTCGTGTATCTTTGACGGTGTTACTCGTGTATTTGACGTAAGAATGATTAATCGTGGATTGGATGGACTTTTTATCCAAATTTCTGAATAATATTTATTTATGTTTAGGTCGAAAATATTTGTTTTATTAGCAGTTTTTTAATGGACATTTCTTTCGAACTATGACTGTACGAACTGGGAATACGAGATTGTTTTACAATAGTTACTTCCTTCGGTCAGCATGGTTATTGTACTTTTATCGATTAGCCAGAACTTACTTTACGTTAAGGTGGCTTTAATTTGTATAATATTGTATAAAGATATACGAGTCTTTAAGATGTCTAATTATTAAAATATTATTGCTAAGCTCTAGACTGACAAGTAACATTTTTTTTTCTAGTCGTTTGTTAAAAAAGTGGCAACGAAGGTAACAGATTTAATACCACAAAAATCCTGGATAAGCAAGTGGTTTAATACCTCTCAAGACAATGGAGATATCTTGAATGACATGGAGAATCCAGAAGAGTCGGAACTCGAAGAGGAGGAGATGCAACAGCCGCCACCATTGAAGCGTGCTTGCATAAGAATGGATGTGACCCATCCACCAGGCACATTTGCCATTCGACCTAGAAACAGAAATTCACTTGACAGAGCCAATTCTGGAAAAGAATCATTTCCTAATCACAATGACACAGTGAGAATTTTAATACTACAGAAAATTCAAAGCAAAACAAGAAAAAAACTTTAAAGTCACTATCAACATACCGTAACATTTTTCATTGCAGGCGGAGGATTTTCGTGAGCCTTCTGCTGCAGGACCCAGTGGTGTTCGTCGTTTGGTATCCTCAACACCAGCACTCAACACGGACATCAGAACAGCTGCCACACAGAGATCGGAGTTAAACTCACTAGCTTCTTTAGCAATGCCACAAAATAATGGGGCAACTAATGGCACGGACGATAATTCGGAATCGAGTGAAAGCACCAGTGGCTGCAGCTCTCTCATTCCACAAACTAATAGACAAGAAGGTCCATCGAACACCTCCTACAATGCACCCTATGCGAACAGGAAAAAGTTTATGGACGATAAAGTAAATTTCAGTAAGTATCATTCTCAGATAGCCTTCTCGAATCTACTCACGTATATACGATATACGAAATTCGTTATGAAATCTGTCTTGTTTTCTTATAACGTAATAAGAAAATATTTTTAATTTACAGCAAATCATCTACAGTCTCCACGGTCCCTTTTCTTAGAGAGCACCTCCAGAGACAGCTTGAGTAGTCGTAGACCAAGTTTCAATGCTTCGATGATGAACAGTACGCTGGACCGTGCCTCATCTCTGTCATCTCCATTCTACAATGGCAATACCACCTTCGGCGGAGCAAATGCAGCTGGACTTTATAGAAGAAATCGTTCATTTTTCAACAACTCAAACGAAGTAAGTTACTATATAAATTTGGCTATTGTCACAATTTACATTAAGTCTTGCAATTGCATTGCGTCACTCAATCGTTCTCGTTCCTCTGACTTTCGTATCTTCTAACTAGTCGTCTGAGTCTGAGAAAGACTTTGAGCACAATACGTATACGAATAAGAGATTTCGGCCGATTTAACCTCTCGTTATCTTGCAGCCTCAAATAAAAGTTCCAAGAAGAACTAGCGTCCAAGTGAAGCCCTCGAATGCGGCAGGTACCGATTCATCAGGCATGAGTCAAACCGCAAAGAGGATATTAGAAGCACTGGAACACTTTTCCTCGCCGATACTGGACGCCAAGAAGATACCGCTGAAGAATACAAACAATGTTAACGCAGTTTCAACGGGCAAAAAGAGACTTCGAGAGGACGACGGTCCAGGAACACCTCGAGTGGGTCTACGACACCTGACCAGAGAGCTGACCGTTCCTACTGTACCGGATTTACTGAAGTTGAGAAGACGTCGAAAGTTGCAGGACACTACAGTCGCAGCTAGGGACATCGTATCCGCGCGCAATGGACCACCAGGACAGCCAGCGTCACAAGAGTACCAGTTACGGTAAGTTTAATAAAAATGTTTTTTTTTCAAGACTCGTTTTCGTTTATTCCTATCGTTCGATGAGATACTATAGAAGAACTACTTTTCTTTCCTCCCAAAATACCTTGAATCCCTCTAGGTCTGAAAACGATGAAAAGTCAAAGTTTCATAGTAAGGTTAAATCTAAATCGAAAACGAGTCTGGAGAAGGAGGAAACCGTGGCAGCAGTCAATCTGCCAAGTATAGCTCTGCCAATTTCCTCACTTCCGAATTTCGATATTGCACTACCTCAGTATCCGAGCGCAGCGAAGAAGAACGCCGTTAAAGAGGAAACTTTTAAGTTTGCCAGTCCTATAAAGCTCACGGAAACTTCAAACAGTCTTAAGTCCATCAGTAACTTTACGTTCAGTAAGCCACTCGATGCGGACGAGAAGGAAACGCTGAACGACTCCTCGAATTCTCCTTCCAAGAACGTCAGTCTCGAGTCAGATGCATCGACCGTTAGTTGTGCGTCGAGTGCGACGATGTCAAATTTCATGTGGGCCGGTGCGTCCACTGCGCCCAGGCCAAAGGAAAAATCGAAGAACAAACTGATGAACTCTTTCGAGACCAAAGTGGCCAACGAATTGAAAGCCGGAAGCGTCATGGATATTCTTGGCAAGAAGCGGGAGATGGAAGCTGACTCGAAATCCAGTGCCGAAAGATCTCATCCGGAGAAGCAAACGGAATCCGTGGAGCCGAGCGCAGATCTTTCTAAATCAAAGTCACACTCTTGGAATTCTGAAAAGTCGAGCCTCCAAGTCAATAAGGTCTCCCAGAACTCCACAGTCAAGCCTGACAATAATGATTTTGGTTCGCAGTTCAAAATGTCCAATAGCTTGTGGGAATGCGATGCTTGTCTAGTTAGAAACAAACAAACGGACGTCAAGTGCGTTTCCTGCAACACTCCAAAACCAGGAGAAAATATTAAGAGAGTGGATTCAGCAGCAAAGCCGAGCACGATCCCATCGAGTAAATCGGATCTGATGGAGAAGTTTAAGCCCGCCGAAGGTTCCTGGGAGTGTCCTGGTTGTATGCTGAGGAACACTGGTAAAGTCACGACTTGTCCTTGCTGCAACACAGGAAAGCCCGGTTCCTTGGGTGCCAGTCCTAAAGGAACAAACTTCACTGCCGCCAACCTAACGAACAGTCAGAACTCTTTTAAACCTTCATCCTCTGGTCCGAATGCCTCTCCGTCGAGCACTTTTAATTCAATGGACAAATGCAAACCTGCAAAAGGTACTTGGGAGTGTCCATCTTGCATGGTAAGGAACAACGACGCCGATACGTCCTGTCCCTGCTGCAACACCTCGAAGCCTGTTGCTGCTAAAAATGGAGCCAGGAAGTCGGAGACGTCCACGTCATCCGGATTTGGCGAAAACTTCAAGAAACCCGAAGGCTCCTGGACTTGCGACGCCTGCATGGTTCCAAACAAGGGAGATGTTACAGAGTGCGTCTGTTGCGGAACTGTAAAACCTGGAGCATCCAAACCTGATAAAGGGAGCACGACAGCGAGCACCGGCTCGACCATTCAATTCAACTTCGGAATTCCTGCCAATGCCGGAAGCTTCAAATTTGGCATTGACAAGGCCGAGGACGTACCCAAACCTGAAAGTTCGACATCTACCGAAACATTCGTTTTCTCCTCCAAGCCACAAACTACTGAGAGTGGTCAGTTTTCATTCGGCATACCCAAAGCTGCGGAGCAAGCTGTGCCAGAGACAACAAAACCAGCAGCAACGTCATTCTGGACCCCAAAGACTACCGAAGCCACAACCGGGTTTCAGTTCAATGCTGGAAAACCAGCGGAACCGGCTAAGCCCCAGCCTGATCCAGTAGAAGAGGAGAAAAAAGTAACACCATTGTTCACGTTCGGAGTACCGAAAACGGAGGGATCCGCGGCTCCTGCACAAAAACCGTTTACATTCGGTACACCAAGTGTCACGGGCAGCACGGTATCACAATTTACTTTTGGAACTGCCAAGACGGACGTAACTAAAACTGAAGCTGCCCAGGAAGTACCAAAAGTTACTTTCGGTGCGCCTGCAGCAGAGACCCCCAAAACTAGTGCACCCAGTTCCGAATCAGCACCAAGTTCCATAGCGAGTGGTAACGCGTCTCTTCCTACGGCATCAGCAGCTCTGAACAAAGTGACAGAAACCAAGGCGGTTCCTGTATTTTCATTTGGTGCACCAAGCACGTTAGCTGCGGCAAGTAACGTCCCGACGAACGTGACCACGACAGCTGCGAGTCTTCCAAGTCTAGGCCAAAGTCCGTTTACGTTTGACGACAAGAAGTTAACGTCGTTGCCGCAGGCTACGTCAATTCCAAGCTTCGGGCAGACATCAGTAACGGCACCAGTACCAGCATCGTCTTCCACGTTTGTCTTTGGCGGAAACAAGCCTTCCGAGGAGAGCGCAGCGCCATCGGAAAAGAAAGCTGCTATATCCTTTGGCAGCGCCACCGCAACTCCAGCTTTCAATGTACCAAGTAGCAATTCTCTTTTCGGCACTAACGAAGCCAAACCTGTGCTTGCTCCAGCTTTCGGAGCACCAGAGAGCAAACCTTCGTTGTTCGGCATGCTGGATAGCAAGGTACCTGCATTTGGTAACGTGGAAGCAAAGACCCCGCTGTTTGGAGCCACTGAGAACAAGGTGCCGGCCTTTGGAAGCAGCGATAAGGCTGTCCCAGTTTTCAGTGCACCAGCACCAACGTTTGGTGCACCTTCCGCCAATGTGACGCCATTCGGATCTACGGTGACTCCTGTCTTTGGAAGTCCAGCAGCAACACCGAGCTTCGGCACTGGAACACCTTCCAATATCTTCTCGACTTCGAAGCCAAGTGAAAATATAGCGAGTGCACCGGCACCTTCAAATCCGAGCTTGTTCACCTTTGGCTCGACCTCCAGCTCGGCACCTTCTCCAGGAGGCTTCAATTTCTCCGCGAGCAATCCTGCTGGTTCGCCAGCACAGAAATCACTGTTCACCTTCGGTAGCACATCGACCACCGACCAACCAGCCAAGGCCTTTGGCAGCGGCACATTCAATTCACCAGCTCCGGTAAATTCATCGCCCTCGAGTTTTGCGTTCAACGCTCCGAAACCGGAAACTCCTGCGTTTGGACAACCAGTAAATCCTACGCCGACGTTATTCGGTGGGCCACAGTCGACACCTGGTCTAGGTCAGAATCAATCAGCTCCGTCGTTCATGTCTCCAAATCCCGCGCCTAATACAGGGTTCAATTTCGGTGCAGCAGCACCTGCTCCTTCGACAGGTGGATTTAATTTCGGATCTGCGGTATGTCTCATTTGTCATCTAAACATCGTCTGTTCGAATATCAAAGATTATGCTTATCTTTTGTACTTACCAGGCATCAGCCGCTCCACCATCCGGCGGTTTCAACTTCAACGCTCCTGGCGCAGCACCAGCCGTTTCCTTCGACCCCAATACTCCTCCTTCATTTAAATTTACCGGAGGCAGCGCACCGCCGACGTTCAAGTAAGTATATCGCAAGTTATTTTTACCTAATAACTCAAAAATCAAGGAGCATCGCTCTTCGACAAGCAGCTAAAATGTTTCAATTGTCTTTACAGTGCCGTACCAACTCGAAGAATAAAAAAAGCAGTACGAAGAATGCCCCGGTAGACGTCATCGCGAGTTTCCCGTTAACCGAGGAGTGAGTGTGTGATCTGTGTGTGGTTCTGCGCATGCGCGCACGTGTGACGTAATGCGCAAGAGAACATGCGCGCATCCACGTGGGGCGTTGCGTAACACCTTTACGTTAGTCCATGCCGCGCAAATAAAAAAAAAAGAAAAGAAATAAATAGCGTTGTATAAGAAATACCGCTAAAATTTTCAACGGTTCACAAGAAATCGAATCGATGGCCGATCGCGTCGAGGATAGGCGGTTGCATACCCAAGCATTTGTGTGTAATATAATGAGTAATGTGCCGACGGAACGTGCTTGCGTATGACCACCTTGTGTTCTACAGCCGAGAACTGTAAATTATAAATTATTTAAATTATATGCGAACATAACGGGCGACGTTTACGATATTGGCCGTCAGATGGCCAGTTATTCATTTTATTCGACGGGACGTAACGTCGTGACGATATTAAATAAAAAAGAGAGAGAGAGAGAGAGACGCGTTCAACGTACAGTCGTACAGTCGTACCAGTCACACATTGAACGTTAATCTTGAGGAACGATGCATTCGCACGTATGACTTAGCAAAATCATATTCTTTTTTCTCTTCCTTTTTGCTGAAAACTATTGAGACGAGACGGTCTCTCGTGAACGATACTAACGATACATGAATTAACGAGGAATTACGGTTAATCGGTATAACGCGAACGCGAGACATGGCCGAGCGCTGAAAAATTGCGTGCAATTGGGATAACCGGCGGGAGTTTGGCAACCCTGCGAAGGTAAGTATAAGTCATTCGCGTGGCTCGCAACTCATTGGATTTTTTTTTCTAATCACGATTTTTCATCGATAATCCTCGTGCGCAAATATTCGTTTGTAGATCTTTCCGGCTGACTAACTCGTGTCCAACGATAATTTCGACGCCGTTCCGGCAGATCGGATCGATCGGGAATCGGCTGTTCCCAATTGAATATCAGACTGCACGCTATCGGGATGAGAATCTCTCGGCGAAAATGGCGGGGACGATCGTTCGTTATTCTTTCTTTACGTTCCCACGTGGAATTCCTAACCTAGACAGGAGCTAGTGACGGAAGCGTCATCTTTAACGGGGATCCGTTCGGGATGAGATTATTAAAGAAAAATTTTTCAACGACAGATCAACGCGTTAGATTCGTTGTACTTTGTTCGATTGATTTGGTTCTTTTTTTTTTTTTAATTTTCCTACAAACGGCTTTATCCAAGGAGAGATCATTTTTTTACAATAGTTTCTACGTGATTTTTCAAATAAGCTTTTAATCGTTATCTCCTAGTGGTTGCGAGTATCGTGAAGCGACTCTATCAGTGGAATCCCACTATATATATATATAGAAATATTAATTAAGAAAAATTTACTATTATATTTTAGCTAGGATCTCGCGGGCAGCCCTACCGGACTCCGTAGAGCTGGCCCCGGGAAAGTGTAAAATACACTAAAATGGCATTCGGATAGTACAAAGTCACGATTACCGTACGTTTCCAATTGAGTAGTCGAAATTGTATATTTTTTTTATATATCGAATGAAGTAATCCTATAAGCGAATACTGAATGCCATTTTGTTAGGATTAAAGGTATAATAATGTTGCGTGTTTTATCATAGGATGAGTGAAAAGTACAGGAGATGTGAGAGGAAGCATGTTGAATGGAAATAAATTATTATGGGGCTTCTAAAGAGTATTTTTTTTTAAATACTTTGTTACGCAAATAATTCATGTCTGTCCAATTTTTCGGGATTCTGCTTTTCATTTTTTTTCTTTTTTGACGCCGTAGACTTTTTTTTTACTTTTTCGTCTTACCACAATTGAGATTTTAGTTTGAAAAACTGCTCGAAACTAACGAGCTCGATACGTTGTTACTTCGACCAGTGTCATTTTTTTCTTCGAAATGTCGACGCGAGTTCCAAATCAATAATCTTCTCGTGGGCTTGAAATATTTTTCAAAAAAAAAAATACTCTTTTTTTTCAATCAAATAAAAAATCTCAAAAGACAATTTCGTGGATTTTTAAATCCGTTCGAAACTTAACGCTATTTCTCGTCCACGGACGAGCTATTCGATACGTACGTAATGTCCGCCATTTTGAAAAACTTAAAAATCTTGATAAATAATGTCGATTCTTAAAAATTCAGCCGACGAGGAAGAGAAGGACGCTGGCACGTCGACAGACGCGCGATTGAAATGACATCGAGTCTTTTTAGGAGTCCCCCTTTCTTTTTCCTGAAGAAAAAAGAAAGATATATATATATGATTAAAGAAAGAAAAAAAGAAACCGAAAGTAGTTAGCCCAACGCGTAACGATGATTGACGAATCACCATTCAGCCGCGTACCGTTTTATTTAAGTCCTTAGAATAGATACAATTAAGTCTATAGTCTTTGGCTTAAAATTGACAGTGGCCAAGAATAACTCGGCACACGAACCCACCCTCTGCCATAGTAGAAGAGTAGATATAAAAGAAAAGAAGAAGAAAAAAAAATTAAAAAAAAAAGCCATTCTGTTACATATTGTTACTCTATTCGTTGTTGTGTAATGTTTACGCGTAGGTCTTAGGACGCATTTAAGTTCGTAAAGATAATAATTAAGAACTATTAAATAATGATCTTAGAAATTACGTTTTCAAATTGACAAGCTTCCTGACGTACTTTCGCGTAATGGCTGCGCACAACCCTTCGTACACCGAGCTCATGAAATTGACACTTAATAAAGTCACCATGCAAGGAAATAAAAGTGATCGATAACTCATCGATCGAGACGCCAATCGATTATATATTTTTCTTTGAGGTTACGTCGAGCCATTCGATCCTTCGTGTCTCCAGCTTACTCGTCGTGGCTTCTCTTTCTCTTTCTTCTCTCTGTTTATTATGTTTATGGCGTATCTTGCGCGCCAATCGTGTGCGAAGGGACTTGCAAGCTCATGAAATTAGTCACAGGTCGTAACGCAAAGACTTCGGCTGAAACGCAGCGATCATTGACTAACGACTGCGTAGAATTAATCGTCAGTAGAGACCGTAGAGTCCGAAGGGCAGGAGGCTGCGCGCGCGCTGAGGTTATGTCCTGTGCTGCTGTCTTATTATACACCGTGAACATTCTCTGTCTAGGCTGTGTCGTCCGTTTGTCTGTCGCGGGACAGACGAGTCTCCAAATTAAATCAATATATCGAGCACTGCCCTGCGTGGCGGTTACTTTGTATTAAATCTTGTATATGGCCTTAAAAGATACATTACGAGCTGTACGACTTACAATTAGAAGTGAGGTTATCGTCGACTGCGAGGCGAATAATCGTATTGGAATTGTTTTCTAGCATTTTGTACTCCTCCATTGCAATATGTTTGTATAAATAATTAAAAGAGTGATACATTAAAGGAGAAAAGAAGAAGAAGAGAAAAAAAAATACGAAAACGGTTCAGCAATTGATACGCGTGACATCTCGCCATTATCGGAATTCGTCGAGAAGATGAAATTTTGACTTTCGGATGAAACCCAAAGGAAACGTCCGTTTTTTTTGGACATACAGGTTAAAAGGAGCTTAACGCGTTGGCGAGTGGTTTTACAATAATATTACGTGCACAGAGATTGTCGGTATTATTTTTGAAAAGAGAGAACAAAAATACAGAGGACTGTACAATTCTTTTTTTAATGTAAATTAAGTTTCTTATCGAGGCTCCAATGGCGTCTCACGGTCTTCCGGTTTGCCGCTGGGATTTAACGATAGATCGCAAAGGCAAGTGAAAGGTGCGACTGATTTTCCGGAAGTCGCGCGATGTCTGCTCAGTGTCAAGTGTTCCGAGGCCTTATTGTCGTCTTATTAGTCGGTTAAATTATGCATTGTGAACTGAATTAAACACGAACGTCTGTAAGATTATTCCGAAGCGGGGATTTTTATGGTGTATCGAGGAGAAGGAGGAGGAGGAGGAGGAGAAGGAGGAGGAGGGTAACGATGACAAGCGCGACTATTCATAAATTGCGAGAGTTTGTTATGAAATAAATCCAATGACTGAACTGTATGTAAAATAAAAGTAATACACGGGAGAATGTTCACTGTACGCTCCGGGTGCTGTGGGTACGTAATAAAACGTTCTCACGACATTAATCGTAACGATAGCTAATAATATTATTAATAACGAACACGAAAGTACGGTGTTTCTCAACCGATCGACGACGGGGCCATCTCCTAGAGGGGACTGACACTGTCGCGTGTCGTTTTCAATTCACGCGAAGCATCGCGTACGTACGTACGTAACGCGTCAGACTAAGGAAGAAGAAGAGCGCCATCTTTGTTCGCACAAAGCACGAGAGAAGTTACGAAAGACTGTCGTATCGTTCGGATTCTTTCTTGGGTTTGACGTTTCTTGCTCTCGTCTCTTTTCTTTGATCCTCGTATCTGCACTACACCGGTACGATTGCTTCTCTTTAATTTGTCATCGAGATATCTTATTTCGTATTTTATTCTCGCGATTTTCCGAACCGATCGAGCGGATGTGTGATAAAGCTTAGTTTTAATTGGGCAGCGCGACGGGACCGACATAAAAATTCATTGGTTACTTCGTTGACGCAGTTTTATAATTCCTTAAACGTCGACTTACTCGACGTGAATTATTCGATTCTCTTCATTCTCTTTAGAACGTTTGTTTCTTTCGTGTCTCTCGAAACGAAGATGACGCCGTGCACGGTTAACGGTAAGAAGAAGAAAAAAAAATACCTCGTAATTCTCGAACGTAACTCAACGTAGAGCTTGAGTTGAGAAACACCGTGACACGTAGGAGATACTTTAATATTAAATATTATTATAATTATTATTCTTAAAATTATTCTCCTCTGTACCCGTAATAATTGTATTACTCAATACTAGAATGTACGAGAATAATATTTCAAAAGAATGTTACGTTTAACGAATTCTTTGGGTTTATGATTTTGACTTGCGCACTTGGCTAGGGACATTTTTCTTACAGAATTTAGTGACACGTCGGTTTAACGTGCGAGAAGGTTTGAACCAAAGAATTTTTCGAAGTTCAGTCGCGATTATTATTCTTATCTTTTTCTTTAGTGTCCACGAGGATCCCACTGGCGTCCTCGATCCGTTGTCCTTGTTTCGCCTCCTGACGAAGGTCGACGTCGAAATTTCCCTTCTTGGCTCGTGAATGAAAATTCTTTGGATCATAACCCACGCGAAGCGACACAAAGGAGAATTTCGAGACGAACAAAAGGTAACGAAGACCGCGAGTACATTATTTTCTGACGGAGCTTCTTCTCCTTTTTTTCCAATTTTCTTTTTTACATTCACTTTCTCTCGCTGTTTTCTCCGACCTAAGCAGGATGTGACACGTTCGACAGTTCCTCAAAGAAATAAAACCATAACGTGAGAAATTCATACCGTGACTTCTTGTACGATTGTGTTCGTTGTTCGACTATTCCAGACGTTCGTCCGTTCCAGGTAAAAGCGCCATCGGACTTAAAAGGACATTCTCGAGAGACTAACGAAGCAGAATTAATTGTTAAGCGACAATTATCACGAGAGGAAAGTAATATTTTCATTGACGAATAATTGTCGTTTGTCGTTCGGAGATTAAATCGAAGACACGACAGACGGGGGGAATCGCGTTAACGACGAGAAGGAAAAAGCCCACGAAGGACAAAAGGTAAAGATTGAAATTTCTTAAGAACATTGTGTATCCAAAAAGTTGTAGCTCAATAAACTATTGAAGTACAGTAGCGTTATGCTCGATCTATTTGAAACAGCCTGCAAGCACACACGTCCATCGCCGATTACCACAGGCAATTACAAATCCTTAAAGTAATCGCGCTTTCGTTCATATGCATTACCATTCTCTCTGTTTTTGTAACTGACTGGCTCGAACAATAATTATTCGACAAGCAAGACGCACGCACGTTAACGGAGGGTTGCAGCTGAGTAAGCATTGTAGAAGAAAGAAAGAAAGAAAAAAAAAAGAGAGGCGTTGCGAGAGAACGGCGGTATAAAGAAGTGGATTATAAAACTTGTGGCACGAATTTTATTCCGAGATTTACAACAAAACGGATCCAACTAGTTAAAATGCCGCTTATTCTTGGGATATGAAACATTGACACGTACAACATAGGTAATACAAGACAATGTGGACAATTCAGATATACAATTCAGTACAGTTTGAATTGAACTGCCGATAGAGTCAATTCATTTTCCTATTTAATTTGTGTTTTTGTATTCAATGACTGACAGGGTGATTGTGTGTACATTTGTAACATAGAGATAAATGTATGATTGTGGGCAGAAGTATAAGTGTGTGTGTTGTGTGTGTGTGCGTGTGCGTGTGTGATGTGTAGTGTTTCATGTTTATCGGATAGGCCTTGCGTACTACCCAGAGAGGTGCATTTACTAATTAATAATTATTAATAATAAGACTCGTGGGCTGACAATCGAAGCAGCCCATCCACTCTGGGCAGCCCAACCATAATCGTTCGCTATCGTATCATTTCCATGATGATATTATAATTTAGGTACAATCTTAATTATTCAATATTAATGAGAATATTAATAATTATGTTTTATTTTTTTGCATGAATTAATTATAGGTTGTAATTATTATTATTATTTTTTTTTTCTTTATAAAGTCCCTTACACTAAGAATCGTCAGACATGAAGGAATTTTGGGATTTCAACTCCTCCAACGTCTGAATTTGTTGACGGAGAAATAATATCCTGTAACATGAAGAAGAAAAAAGAAAAGAAAAAAAAACGTAAAACTTTTTGTAATCTTTAACATTGGGAAAATCGTTCGATGCACGCAATTATCATCTTGTCGCAGGGTATGTATTTTTCGAGGATTGAAAACTCACCTTTGTTCCTGTAGCGTCGCCTGAATCTCCGTCAGCCTCACTATCGACCGTGCAGTTTTCAATTCCGCGGATACTCGCGTGCACTGTAAACTGCCCATCGTATGTGCTTCCTCGCTAAGCTTTTGCGCCTGTAAATCGTAGTCCTTACAGGATCGAGGAACCGTCTTTGCATAGACATTAACGTGAGGACGAAGCTCTTTAAGAATGTGTCTCGGGAAGGAGCACATTCCACGAATGATAGTTTTCGAAATGAAGGAGATTGCGTATACGATCCGCATCGGAGAAAGCAAAGGCATCTTGAGCGTTTGACTATACAGACCTGTTTCTCAAGGATATCCGCGGGGAAGGCCCGCACGTGCTGGGTCAGGTCTTCCCGGTAGTGATTAGCGAGTGAAGGTGTTAGAGATGGTGTTAGAGGTGGTTGTACTCTTGATAGTGCCTGAAGTCCTCCTCCGTTTCCCAATCCTCCCAAGGAACCCAGGGTACTCAATCCTTGTAACGAGCTGAGAGCTTGCACGCCGGAATTCGCTCCTCCAGGACTCGTCACTGAATTAAACCATGGGAAGAGACGCTCGTTAGTATCAATGATCAGTGAGAGAGGACGTTACTTTAGGCTGACGTGACTCTAAAGGATCTTTTACGTTTTCGTGCGTCGACGCAATCTTGGGTTTCTGAGTGCGTGGGAGTAGGTGGTCCCTCGCCGGCAATATTGCCACTGGTGTCCACTTTTAGTGGAGCCATCACGTCGTTTCCACCGCTGCCACGATCTCCGCTACCTGACTGCTTGAGAATTCACAAGAGGTTATGAGACTGTCGAAATAAATAAATCTTTAAAAGAGAAAGAGACACTCTGGGATCACTCACTTGTCGCGATAGTAAAATGGCAGTTTGTATAGTCTGTAATGCTTTCTGTGGCGTTATGTCCGGCTGTTCCTTGTTGCCAGTGATTTGGGAAAGAAGTCGGGGTAGACTTGCCAAAGAGACTGGCGGTCCTGGGGCGTTACTGTTCCCTTGCTGCTGAGTAGGTGAGCTCAGCTTACCGGGTGTCTGCGGCGTAGACGGCGGATGAGACGTCAGCCGAGGTAATGCTACAGGAAGAAGAGTATACAGTGAACCTTGAGCAGAGCGTTAAGCGTGAGCGGGATCTTGGTGGAATCCTGGAGGAAGGATTCTCTTAAACGTACCGGTGGCCAGGAGCACGGGTCCTTGCGGTAGTGGATCATGAGCGCTGGATGTCAGTGTTTCTGAGGTAGGCGTGGAATCACCTGGTGAAATGTCCATGTCCTGTGCTTGACGTTCCACTCCCACCTCCTCCCTACAGGACTCTCTTTCCCTCTCGCGTTCTCTCTCCCGCTCCTTCTCTCTCTCGCGTTCGCGCGAGGAGACCTCGTCTCTACCGCTGGCACCACTGCTTCCGCCACAGGACGGCCAATATTCTCTTTTGTCGGACTGCCGCGAGGATTTGCCGTCTCGCGCGCCGCTACTGCTATTCGAACGCGAGTTGGAATGTTTATCATGACCTAGAGACACGGCAAACCAGAACGTTATTATGTGCATCAGTCTCCAGGGTGCCGACTCTGATCGTCTCGGGATACAATTCACTTCTTCGACTTACTTGACCTAGAAGAATAGTCATTGGACTGACGTTGTCGACTGTCTGCTCGTACGATCCATTCCCGAGGTTTCTCCCACTGGGACACCTCTGTTTTGCAGTTGTAATAATACTTCTTTCCCGAGGAGCTCATGTGTTCCGACCAGTCGCCAAACCTGGCAGTACGTTCCATCGCACCTCCTCGTTCATCGCCACGTTTGTCCTAAACATAGTGTTCTAAAATTTTCGGAAAAATTCAATCGTCGGAGGGTCAATGAACTTATATCAGAGCCTTTGAATTATCACGGAGCTGTTTTGTTCGAGCCTTTTTTAAAAGAGATACAGCAACACGAATACATACTGGTGTGAAATTACGTCTGGAAATACGGAATTACGCGAGGCAAGTGAGGTTTAGTCTGTCTGACTTCAAAGGGATCTTGTATTCTTGTAATATGTAATGTTAATGTGAACACTGTGAATGGGATTTAGGTTATGTTTTGTTATGTGTTTGTCTGTACCATATTGTTGTTTACAACATTGATGTGGTTATTTGGTAATTTATCATTGCTGTGCCTCGTTGGAATACTGACCTGACAGGAATTGTGTGCCGGTTTCCTTTGAGATGAAGAATCTCTTGATGAGTTTGATGACAGTTTTATGGGGTGTAAGATCTATTAAAGAGAAAGACAAGCATTTATTCGACTGTGGAAATGGGAAAGCATTACATGTTGCTTTTAACTTTTTAGTAGAATTTTCTTAATATTGGCAACGATGTTGATCTACGATACAGCTTATTATAGCAGTGATAGAAAATTATATATTATTGTCAGTTTTTTAATAACGTAATCAGGGGCTGGGACCAATTAATATATATCCCAAAATCCTTACAAGGAAACTCAGAGCACGTTATAGTAAAGAGAGTTTTTAATGTATGCTCTACGAATGAAATAGAATTTGAATAAAAGTTCGGTTAAAATGGTTACTGTATTTGTAAAAAATATAATGTTTCGGTATGATAATAATACTTGTTGAAACAGTGAATCAAAAGCACGCATAGAGATTTTTAGCAATTAATCTTATGATTCTGTTTAGTCATTTTATTACATTGAAATTTACTTGCACTATTATTTGATTAAAATATAGACTTACCTCTCCACCGCTCCTATCATGGTTGGTCCTATGCTCTGAATCCCTGCTCTCACGGCTTCTCTTGTCTTTTGGGGATCGTGCACAATCTACACATATGCAAGCAAGCATGTTACAGCTGAAAATGTTAAGAGACAACCCTGTTTTTATACTGAAGGGGGAAGCATGAATTCTATAAGTTTCTGAACAGTGGAAAATGTTCTTCTTTTGTTCTGTTATGCTTATCGCAAGCGTTCCATGGACCTTTTGTTAATTGCATTGACTTATCCGAATTTCCAATTAATAGTAGATGATACCTAAGAAAGAGAAATGTATAAATAAATATAAATATATATATATTTACCGGAATACTTGTCCCTAGAGGAGGATAACTTATAGTCTCTGTTTTCTCTCTCCTTCTTGTAAAGGGGCTTGGCTGCATAGCTACGGGGACTGTCTCGATCTGCCCCCATACCCATTCCCATGCCTCCCGCTGGACTGTATGAGTTTCCATTTGGGGAGTCACGCATTCGCCCCTCGTAACGACTGTCCGACGACGTGGTCGACGATGAATAGCCACCCTTAGAACTGCCGTATTTAGCGTTCTGAACAAATAAATATTAATCTTAACTTTTATTCGTTACGCAGAATGCAACAGTCATGAAATCATGTTTGGAAATATTGTTCCAATGACAAATAGCTTCTCGTTATACAATAATTAATAGAAAACAACAAAATTTAGTAGCTTTAGATACATTAATATCAAAACAGGAAACGAAGAGGGATACTAAGCAGAAGTACAATGTTCAACAAAGGAAATTTCATTGAATAATGAGATTTCAAATTGAATGAGTGCAAAAGATCCTCGACATTTAATTTACGAGGATCCCTAATAATGATCTCACGATATACTCGTAATGTAAAATAACTAGGAATATGCAGATTATTGATTTTTGCAGAAGTGAGGTTATGTTTACAAGACTTTAAAGAGCTCGTCTTTCTAATAACATTTAAACGTCCGGAATGCTATTTAAATATGTATATTTAACTCTTTTTCTTTGAAATTCATAGGAAACCACAAAGAAAAGACGAATTATCAAAATAATTTTTGCAATGAATCAAATAACAGAAAAAAAAGAACATTATTCAGATTCTCAGACGGAAATGCACAGGACGATGCGTGTCAAAAACTTCTTCAATATTTATAATTACCGTACGATCTAAATGATAATGCCACAATTTCGCCATCAATCACAACAAACTAATAGCCCAAAAATTCGAAAGAAAACAAGAAACGAAATTTTGAAGGTGAGCAGATCACGTAAGTTTTATCCGAGTCAGCTACACTGTTGAATACGAACTTCCTTATTGACTTAAAAAGGCTGGAATGAGAAAATGAAGAAAGTCAACGAAAAATGGTCTCAGAGAAATTCACAAACGCGAATCAAACCTATCCCGAACAAGAACCATGCAGGAGCTACGTTATAGGACAGTACAGAGTCAACAACAGAAAACTGAATATTAAATCTAACCTAGCGGAAGTCACAATCCACTAAGAGCAGAAGAGTTTCTTTAAAAAATCATGAGAACCAATGAATTCAAGGGAAAACATAAACGAAAGTATCAAAAGAATGTGTCAGCATTTCTCCGTATTTTCTTGAAATTTCAGAACTGCCCATCAAGCTGTCGTCAAAAATCGATTGCTCAGAGAGAGAGAGAGAGAGAGCAAGAATAAGAATTTCACGATAAAATAAAGAAAAAGAGCCATAGAAAATTAACGATCGGAAAACCGCGATGACACGTACAGGCAAATAACTTCCGAAGTTCCTTGATACGGTATCGCGTTAAACGCGAAGACAGGTGTTCTACGATGAAACCCAGGTGAAGAGGTTGACCGATAACGAAAGCGATGAGCACAACTGACCGACTGGCATGATCTTCGCGGGAATACGAATCGCGATTATACGAAAGAGTTTAGGCTGATGATATTAAGGACGAAAGTTTCGGAGGAAAATCGCGTGTGTCAAAGGTGTTATGAGGAAATAGCCCCCCTCCGAGTGACCCAACGGGAATAGCCCCTTCGATATTTACCTGATAGGGATGGGCCTGGTGCTTTTCGAAGTACCTGAAATCATAGAAAGAAGAAGGTGAATTAACGGCGGATAGAGCGGGATATCCGCGGTGGAAATGAGTTCGTTTTTCACCGGGGAAAATCCCTTGCGAATGGCGGTGGTGATGATGTCGAGTAGGTCGGACGGACGGACGACGAGATGAGAGGTGAGGTGTGAGTGAGGTTGGTTGTGTCAGGATCGGGTATTTGATGGTGGTCCCCTACCCATCGCTGATCCTTTGTGGTTTCCTTGCATGCATTACCATCAATGCCGGTGTCTAGGGGAAATTCGCGGCCTCGCAGGTTCCCTTTTCGGTCGGTCAATGTCATAAAAACAACATTAACGCTTATTTAACAGTCAACTTTCTTTCTACCCGGACGCCATGTCACATACGTGATCGGCCGCTAGCGGTCGGTTCAGACCCTTGACTAACTTCACGTCCCGTGCCTGAACGAGCACGGCTTCCTTCAGGAACGTATAGCACCAGAGAACTTCTCTCTGTGCAAATTTTCATATTAACTATTCTGCAATCGAAAATTAACAGCGAGCCTGTTGGATCTTGAAAAATTAATCCTTGCAATCTTTAATAAATTATGTAAGAAATTGTTATACCGAATTGTTTTCATAGTATTATGGCATTCTGCATCAGCGCCATCTGCCCTTACAGGACCAATAGAAATAAATCTTTATTTTATAAATAATACTTGATATTTAGTTCAGTCTTGACTATAGGATCATAAATTGAGTTTAACGTTACGAATTATCTTTTGCAACAGTTTTTTGAATGGTAGCTTTGAAAAAATTGGTGTACTCCTTTTATCTTTAAGGCCAGGGTTCATCAATTTGATTTTCGATCCTAAAGACTATGTTCACAGTTTGTTTGAACCGAGGCTGCTGCGACGGAGTCGTCGATGTAACGGGACGCGAGGCGTCGCGGTCCATTTGGTCGAAACCACGGTCGAAACTGCTCTGTTTGCAGGAGAGACCTACAGGCGGCGCCACGAGCGGCAAAACACGCCGCAAAACTACAAAACATGCAGAAACATAAACGCGGATCGACGTTACAATGGCTTTCTTCGAGGTTCGACGAGTTCATCTGATTTTGTGGTGATTCCTGGATATGTGGGGCACACTGGCAACAAGTCCGTACAGCGTCACGGGAAGGTACAATGATCCTTTTAATATCAAACTGCATTGACGCCATGACTTCGAAAGGCTTGCTCGAAAACCTGCGTACTTCCATTGTTGATTGAAACGGCGCTCCTTGGTATGGCGTATCCAGGAAAATGATATTCCTACTGTGACAGTATATTTATTGAATTGAGATAGGCGCTAATTTATTATCCTGTTAAGCTACTTTTGCTTTATGGATGGATATGTAGAATGTATAATTACTTGTACACAGCTAACCCCTCCTTCTTAAGGTATGGCCATGCACCTTAAATTGGTGTTTATGAACTCCAAGTTTCCATTTAAATTACTGTTTCCTGAAACATTTCATATTTTGGATTCGATCTGTTGTTACAAATATTTATTTACGTAGGAAATTGTTGTCAGTTTAGAATAAATAGTCTCTTCGGCTAAACTGTAGAATGCGACTCCTTGAAGTTTTGGATTGTTTAGAGGTTTTTCTTTTTACGTGAATCTCTTTCAGAAAGAGTCGTATTCTGCAGTTTTATCCTATTTACTAATTGACTACAACTTCTGTACAAAAGGCTATTTAATTTTAGAGTATATATTTTTAGTAATACATATTTGTTCTGAATAACAGTGTTCACTTTCGATTCCCATATATTTGTTTTGTTTTTTTTACTTACTAATTATATGTATGTATCTTAGTCCCTTGGAATGATTATATTACCTAGTTAAGTCATAGGCATGGAATCAAGTTTCGATTTATATGCATTATAGTTTCCATCCGAAGGATACGGCGCAACCAACTCAAGATACTGATATTACGAGTTCATTAATACCGCAAGGACATTTGTTAAAAGATGTCAGCCAAAGTAAGAGTTCCGTTAATTTCAAATCATTGATCATTTAATTAAGGTACAGTTGTTATGGCTTTCTGTTACTATTCTTACTGTATTTTCTTAGGCAAAACAATGGACAAGCAATTGTCAGAAGAACGCGAACGTTCTGGGAGTTTGGATACTACAAAATTATTATCTAAGAATGATACTGAGTGCGATAAAAGTAATAAATCACAAAGCAATCATTTGGAAGCTAACAAATCACTTCAAGAAACTTTTCCTTGGCTTATTAAATTCACAAAAATTATGTGCTCTGCAGTTGGTAGTAAAAGCTACCAGCTTTTGGAGCGGTTACTGTCCATTTATATAGAGTAAGCATTTATGAAATTTTCTCTTAATTCACAACAAGTTTATAGCAAGTTCTTCGCTTTAACATGTCTTGCTCACAAATTTGTACTTGTGTTTCACAGGAATGTATCCAAAGATGTAAATGCATGCTACTCTAAGCCTTATAGAGCAGCTAAACTAAAGAATCATATGAATAATACTCTTACATTTTTTCATTTTTACTGGCAAGACGTAAAAGAGGTATATTCTTCCCTTATTGTGTAACTTTTACCTTATTCGTACAAAAGCATTAATGACTAATCTTTCCTCTCAGAGAGTAAGTGACCACAGTTCATACTTGGATAAGATGTCTGAAATAGTTGGATTGTACATGGATATGGAGCTTAAAGCATCCAAAAGGGGAAAAGATTCATGTCTTAAAGTTGCCGCAAAACTGCTCACTGCTCTGCACATATTTCTAGGTACGGTAAATATATATCTTCTGTCTTAGGCATTAAAATCTACCAACAGCAACGACGTAACAAGTGTTCTAATAAGTTGCTAAAGTAAGATAATTCATTTTAGAAAACTCGGAAGAACATACATTCAAAGTATTGTTCAGAGCAAAGTTCATCACAAAGAAGTACAGCGACATATGTGACCTTATTTTCACGTACGTAAAAACGATTCCCTTATCAGTTGGCTGCAACGGTAACATTCTAAATTTGCATCCATCAAACAGGAAATGTTTTGCAAACGTATCAAAGACCTCAGAGCCAATGTCGGACGTGACGTATGTGCGCTACCTGCTTGCATTGAAGTTATGGAAAAAGATAAAGAAGGATTCCCGTGACAAAAAGAAAGTCAACGAATTAGCTCTATCGAGATTGGGTCCGTCGGTACCCAACGTGGGTTCGGAGTTGGCGAAATTTATTCCGAAACCACCAAAGTGCCATAAAAGCCGAACGTTATCTTTAATGCAACCGAACTCGTTCGACTTGAGAAACGCGTGCGATAACTTTTTGTCATTTCAAGATAAAGATCTTGCGTCCTTGCCAAAGGAGGAATCAACGACGAAAGTGATGGAGAATAAGGTCGTGTCCACGGCAGAGGTAAGTTCGATCGTTCAAGTATTAATATACAATTAATTTGAAAGACTTGCAATTACTTTACTCATCATGCTGTTCAAACGAGTAGAAGAAACATTTATCATATATTAAAGGCTGGAATATTTATATATTTCTTTTTCAACAGAGAAACTCATATCATCCGGTATCGATGGATCAGCAACAAGTTCAGGTAGGAAATGAGGATCGTCCAAGAGCCATGACGCTTTGTGAAACTCCAGCGATCGAAGTATCTCCGGTTAAGAAGTCGGTGAAGGTGAAGAAGTTCAAGCGATCAGTACCAAAGTTGAAGCCAGGTGAGATTATACTGATTGACTTGATTATGGACGAGGAAGAGAGTAACGAGACAAATGTGAGGAAAAAGAAGAAGAAGAAATGTAAGAAGAAGCCAGAATGGTTAAGGGAAGGTCGAAAGAAATTAAAGGCAAAGAAAGAGGGTAACCTTTCAAAATCCGACTACTGGACAAATACACCGGATGCGAAACTTATCGAAGATCGTGACGATAATCCATCCAATTCTATTTCCGGTTGCATGTCGGTATCTGAGAAGAAAGTCACCGAAAGGTACGGAGGTAGTGCGTTGTCAAATAGCCAAACTACCAAATCGTTATGCAACGGTGTCAAGAAAATCGCTCGTGACACAGTGAATCTGCAAGAAACAGAAAAAAAGGAAGATGTAATATCGCCGGAAGTATCTCCGTTAAGGGATAGTGAAATGAATTTGAATTATACGAAATCTCAGGTCAATAATGACTTCGTTTCTCAGGAAGAAAACACCGTAGAAGCAATGGCTTCGCCCGCGTTGTGCCAAGACTGTAACCTAACCTCAAAGATTATAAAGCAAGATTCACATTCAACTATAGATAATAATACAATGAATAGTCTAAATATATCCTACGATAACGTTCTCACGAATTCGTGTAATCGTCTACAAGATTCATTGAGAGACGCGAAACGCACGAGTGGCAGTGATGGAGATATATCAAGTGATACAGGAAAAACCAAACCTAAGTCGAATAAGGCTATTGATCAACAGGCTTCTGTTCCAAATAGCAGTGTAGAAGTAAATCCGTTGAGTTTTAATGGATTAACGCGCAATACGGAAGATATCAGTGAATATAATTTAACAGTGACACAGGAGAAGGAGCTACAGGATATAGTAGATCATAGTACAATGGATAATGAATCAGCCTGTGATAAGCATATAGTTAGCGAGTTCTATAATCTTGATAAATCTATGGACATCTCAAATTGTATTAGTGCTTGTGATTTATTTGTGAAACCAAAAAAAGTGTGGAGTGAATTTTGGGATGTAATACCGGGAGCATGTCCAACAAGTTTGGATCGAGTTTTGACACAAGGTGTAACCGAAGACCAGGAATCTCAAATAGTAGCACCCGATAGAAAACTGGTAAAAGCTTCCAGCAACTTGGGAATAAGGGATATGAGTCTCATTGAAAAGCACTCGATAACGGCGACGAGAAAAATGCGGATTAAAAGAATGTATGAAAACATGGAAAAGTGTGAATCGAAGAGTGATGATGATTTATCCAATTCGGAGGATACCTTTAAGTCATCATTATTCAATGACGCAGAGACAGAAGAAATTAGGACGCCCAGCAGGAATGAAGTTGACGAGTTTGAGAATATTGATATACTGGATAGTATATTGCACGGAGATATGAGTCTACAAGATAAACAAGAAATATTGGAGGATCCTACTTCGACCGTACTGGCTTCACCCAATAAGACTAACTCGACTAATATATTTAATTGCATCACAGATTTTTTTGAACACGCAGAAGTTGAATCACCCATGAAAAGAGAGAAAACGTCAATCTGCAGTTCAAATTCTGAATTTTCCATAGAATCGTTGCCCGAAGGAAGCCTGGGTACAACTGGCATATTAAACTCTTTACTTGACTTTGAATTAACCAGTATGAATTCACCTCCCAATGACTTTATGTATTCAAACGTACAGACAGTAGATCCTCGTCTGATCAGAATACCGCCCAAAGATGAAAATCTTACCATTAATAGCTCAAATGGTAGCATCGACCTCCTGGGGCATAAGGAACAGTTGCTCGTAGACTCGATTAATGAAAATGAAGCCTTTTCAAAGAAAACAAAGGACCCTGTGTTCCTTGGCGAAGGTGATAATGCAAGTGGGAAGGTGGCCCTGGTAGAATATGATCTGAATTCAGATAAGTCAACTTTTGAGGTGTCTGTGCTATCGGAAGAAGAGACTGTTATACAATTATCTCAAGATGAGTTAGTAGAGGATCCAATAACTACTCCCATAACGCCATCCACGTGTCAGTCTCCACTGTCAACTAATTCTGACAATGTAACGTCCGAGTTATCGCGTGCGCCCTTATCTAAATGTGTTGTTGAACCAGCACATGGTTTTAACTCCATAGCCTTGACAGGCGCGCCCTATGTATATTCCAAAGTGGATAACCTCAAAGAATTTGAATCTCTGACGGATTTAATAAATCCATCTAATAACGAAATCGACACCTGTATAGATCTTTCAACGAGTCTTCTCACAGATTTTACTCCGCCTCAAAGTGTTGATTCGCCGACCTCTCCGTGCATCTGTGCAACGTCGCCAGGATCAATTGAATCTTGCGCCGAACGATTCTCTTCGTGTAACCTCAAACAGAGAACCTTACATTCCATAAAGGTGAAGCAGGAACAAGTGAACGATATAAAAAAAGATTTCATGGCAAAGACAGTAGACCGTCCAAAGAGAGTTTGCAGGGAAAAAGTCAAAAGTGCAAAGGAGATTCCGAAGAAAAAAAATACAGAAGAAACTACTGAATCTTCAGACACACGGATTAGTGGGAATCGGTTGAGAAGGCGAGAAGTTAAAGTTGATGACCCGTTAACACCTGTCAAAATGTCCCGTTGCCATGACGTGTCAAATATTGTCTATTCACCGCAATCAGTATGTAAGCAATTGAAACATATAGATTTACGTAAGCTAAGTGGCACTACTCAACAAAATAAGCAAGTGTTAATTAACCTAAATGGCAAGACTACTCCGGCGATAGTGTTCGAGAGGAGTCCGGAAAATAAAAAGTTCCTGCAGACTTTACAAGAGGATGTGCCCAGTCGTGGCAGTGTTCTGTACAAAGTAAGCTCAACTGTTAACACATCCTCAACAAGAAGTCAGCCGTACACAGTCCATTCTAAATTGGGTGTCGCTGTCAAGCAAAGTATTAATCAACCGACTCAAACAATTATTAATAACATAAGTGGAAATGTTGCTGAGGTTCCGGAGGAGGTCTCCAGGATATCAAGAGGCAAATGGTCCATGCGAAACAATAAAGTTCATACAACCAAGTTTGCGAAGGAACAGAATGTCAGAAGATCTGTTTCATCAGCTGCGAGCGTCGAAGAGCCATCAGTGAAGAGAAGGAAGGTCACGTCGAGATTATTACCTCACTTAGAAACCGACAGAGTCATTTTTGCTGTCAATCAGCAGAAACCTCAAGGAAAAGAATCGAAAACCATTCAAAAAGGTAAATTCAGTCAGAAATATACCCTGGTCTCTTGGCTTTGGATTCTAATTTATTTTATCAGTATAACTTTAAATTCACATCTTGGATTTCTTCATCCTATGCTGAATTCGAGCCATTACCTTTCTCAAGTATTTTTCATTAAAATCCAAATTCGATAATGGGAAGCGTACATGAATCACTACATGGAAGAAATGATTACAACACCGGAAGATAAATCATCATTGAAGATCTGAATCATCAGGTTAAAGATGGTTCCTTGGCTTTAATTTTCTACTTGTACAAATTTAAGTCTCTTGTTGCAATTTTGCTTGACATGAAACAAGAAGAACGAATCTTTCTATATATTACATTCAATTAATCGACATTGCTATAATGGTTATCGTAGAAGATACAATACTGAGCATCCTGTTAAACAACAAAGTACTTAATACTATATGTGCCTGAATCATATGTAAAGATTTATGGATAGTAGATATATTATCACTGGAAGATCCTACGCGAATGCAACTTCCTTGTGAATTTATTTAATGGTCGTCAACCATTTACGCTATATATAAAATGCACAGACAAGGTAAGAGCACGATAGAGGATCTATTAGATAAATTTTGTAAAATAATTTCTTCGTACACTAACAGATCACTAATCCAAATTTCTTTTTCTTCTTTTTAACCATAGGATTTGGGTGCAAAGACAAACCTAAAAGAACTGTCGGTAAGTATATTGGTTATGAATCCTAAAAAAAACTCTTCAGCACTAACATAATTAACAACTTTAATCATAATTACAGTCTGATGGATAATGAATTCCCACGAGTGTCCATGAAACAGACAGTGAACATGGTGAAACCAGTGAATACATAAACCAAACCAGCATATTAACCACAAATCATTGATCAACTATCATCATTATTCTCATCATCATCATGATCATCACTATCCACGTGCGACTGTAAGAATCGCTAGTATTTATACATCATTAATTGTAGTCAATATTCGTTGTGGCAGCTGATTAAAGACTCTTCATCAGAGTTTAACCGTCATCTGAACTGCCTTATTGACAAATTTTTCGAGTGGAAATTATTGTTTGCACGTATACAATTAATGATTCGGCTCCAGATCAGAATATTGCCACTATTTCACTGTAGTCAACACTTCTAGAGTTTCGTTGTATTAACTGAGAAAAAGGAGATAGAAAAACGAAAGGAAAAAAAGAATAAGATATGTGATATATATCTATATACGTGGCCGTTATTGTCAGAAACCACTGTGCGCTCGTTTCGCGGTCATTGATATATGAAAACAAGTAAAGTTCTCGTTAACTGTCATTACGGAAAGAGAATTTTTTTGTGCAAAAGACTCAATGAAATTCATTTTCTATCGTATTACAATAATTTACATTTTATTCGTTTGGGACAAATTATCGATGATATATTGCCCATCGATCTCAAGACGTTTTATGAAAATTTCTTTGTTTCCAGATATCTTATGGCGTTAGTGGTTTTGTTCAATGATTGTCTGCTAATTGTAAATAATGTATAAACACCATGAGATTGAGGACATGGATTATTACATAAGAGTGTACTAGACTGTATAATATGAATGATCTCTTGGCAATTCGTTTAACGCGCAAGGCATATGCCTTTGCTGTAATTGCTCCGTATAACTGTAAATAATTATTATCAATTTGTACAGTAGTAGTCTACTCTTATGAGGGGGGTTTTTTTTTTTTGGAGATTTCTTTCTCCAGATCGGCTGAATCGTATTAATTTGTTTTACCGATAATTCCAAACAAAAATCATTCCATTAGAAGATACTGGATAGTTGAAGCTATTACTTCCAACTAGATTATGGTAGAATAACCGGAAGTGGTTGGTATTTTTTTTATTTTATGTCCTTTTCTCTTTCCTTAATCAAAGACTTCATTATCTTGGTTAGATTAATATTGACTGTTGTGCGTATTGGCAAATCGTTGCCTACTTCCGTGACAAATTTTTTTATTTTAATAATAAACTATTTTATTAATTTTATATAAAGATGTTATCAAAGTCGAGCTTGAAAGCGAATCGAATGACCACCTTAGTAATTTAATTTGTATTTGTTTAATGAACAGTTGACTCGCTGTTGTAGATATTAAAGTCATAATTATGACTCGAAGCTATTTCTGATTAAGTGGACAAAACTGGAGTTCTGATCGATACAGACTGATCTTTTGATACCTCATATTTAGTTATTTATTATAATTGCGCGATATGACAGAGCGAGATTCTATATTGGATAATGAACACTGCAGTAGCGAATTTCGTACGAATCATTTCTGTTTGGCGTAAACAAGTTTCTTTTTATTGATATCAAATCCAATAATGTTCGCAGAACAGCTAAGTCATTTCCATTAACGTATTACCGTCTAGATTGAAGTGTTCGACGATTTGTAGATTGATCAGGTTGATTTGTACGTAGCGACCCTGTAGTATTTTAAGGACAAGTTATGAGTACAAGTATTATTTAAGGCTTGACGATATTGCAGATAAAAATTAATATCGAGTAAGAATTAAGAAAAAAAAAAATGATCGTATATTACTATAAAAAGAGAATATACTATTATTATTTGCAACAACACTTGTGTATTTTATATAAGATTAGTCAAGAATATTTTATATAGCCCATCGCAAGATACTTTGTAAACTCCTGTAGAGTATTATTACAATGGACCGTTCAGTTTAAAATGTAAATGTCAGTCATGTCGACAGCAGTCAAATACTGACTTGTGCATTTTAACTGATTAGTTTTTTACATGTACAACGATACCTTTCCATTGACTTGACATTGTCTTATGAAATTGTTAAGAAAAAAAAAAAAAAGCATCATTCACTGTTGTACTTACAATCAATATCAAATGCTGATTACCACATTAGGTTATTTATGACAGCAATTTCAAGCGAATGGATATGTATTTTGGACGGACACGTTGCCACGGAATAACCTATAATCACACCACACTCAAGTATTTACTTAACGTGATGTCAAGAATGTCCAATATCCTGTAAAAGAAGCTCCACTCTTCCAATATCTTCCTGAATAGATCCTCACGAATATCTTCCATACGAATTTTTCTATTTCTTACTGTATTAAGAAATCCATAAAAGAAAAACAAAACCCATGTAACTTACCTAAGCTATTAGCCATCGTACAGTAACAGCAGATGTATGTTTATCAGATCCCTGTTTTGTAATATAATAGTACAAATACTAAATACGTAGAGCTGTATAAAGTTCGTTTTTATTCCTCGTAGAAGTAAACACGTACGCCAAACGTCGTCCTGCTCGTGACATAAGAGCGCCTCGATCACTTTGTAAAAGTAGGGAGTTGCTAAGAAAATTAAAAAAAAAAAAATTATTCGGCTAATTAATCTAAGGATGATGATGTGTAATAATAACCTAGCCGTATATATGCAATCGGAGGTACAGAATTCCAAAAGCAGGTGTTCCGAAATGCATGTACGGTCAAGTGATATCCTGGATATATAAATTAATGAAATTTGCTTGCACGTGCATACTGGCGTTCGCTTGCTTAATGAAAATCCACGATTTCTCAAAATTCGTGCACGAATAATTGTGTCGGAGGTGTGTGTGTGTGTGTGTGTGTCTGATGGAGTAACTGTAAAAATTGTAATAACTACAGAGTAACAGCATTCATTGTGTCCAGGTAGTCAGGCGGTACTTAAATACCTGGGATGATCGTATTCGTTCTTTTATTTTACTTGTCACTGTCAATTTCGTTTTCAAAAAGTATTCCTCTGACAGTTATTTTGGTTTCTGGTAGATTTGAAAAAAAAATGTGAAAAATTTCATGACTAACACGGAGTAACAAAATTGATAGCGATAGGTAAACGTAAATAAAATGGCGGCGACACGTTTCGTTTAATTTTCGAAAATTGAGCAAA
>JARQSV010000348.1:1702046-1721729 GCA_030142285.1 Calameuta idolon | reverse complement strand
ACAAAATTGATAGCGATAGGTAAACGTAAATAAAATGGCGGCGACACGTTTCGTTTAATTTTCGAAAATTGAGCAAATGAAAATCAGATAACATAATTTTAATTGAAATGACGCGAGAATCGCAAACAGATTATATTTATCTGCATATTGGAAAATTATCGAGTTCACCCTAATTATCCTGAGCGTCCTCGTTTGTTAATGAAAATTTATTATCAAATCTCGATGTTTTTGTTATTGTTTATCGATTTATTATTTACCTGGCATCAGTTCGATGTATCGTTCAGGTCGATTAGATTTTATTACGTGATTTATGCGTTTCCTCGTAGGTACAAAGTATTCTAAGTGTCGCATTATATTTGTTTTACCCACAATGTACAACACTGAGACTGAAACAATAAATATGCAGTTTTCGATAAGTCTTATCTTATCGTTTGCAGTGTCACTTACCTTCCTCAGTTTGGTCGGAGGCAGAGATTCCGGCGAAGGCGGGAAAAATTCAAAAGCGCGAACACGAACGAATCGCACGAAGGTAAAAAGAGAGACAATATTTAAAAAACTGTAATTATTATTAATCGTAGTAATATGATTATTGACAATGACGCGGCTATGTGCACATTAAAACACCTTATCTTTATCTTACAAGACCAGCTTCTCTTGTACACTATATACAGTAACTAAATATCATATTACTCATTTTGCATTATAATAAAACTATGTATATAATATTAAATTCATCATTGTTATTATTATTATCGTTATCGTTAATTATGTGTATGAAACAATTAAAAATTAACCAAATATTTATTATTTAAATCTGTACAATATAGGCTCTTAAAACTCTTTCTTATCACTGACAATGTACAGTACAGTGTAGGGTATGAAGTGTGGGTCTTGGAAAGTGTTATACTCGATTGCATACGTTAATGAACTATTAATCAAAAGAAAAGGAGAAAAAAAAAGTAGAGAAGTGCACAAAGACGTGCGACGATCGAAACAACTTTTGCTCGCATTCGATTTAGGACTCTTGCATGGCTCGTCGAAAGTTTTATCACCAAACGGCAAAGCAGAGAAGAGTCTTTGCCGATTAAAATAAAGATTGCGTGTAGCGTCTTCGGTCGGAGTTTGAAAAAGTAGGAATTTCAGTGACGAGTATAAGTTAGTCGATCGGAGAAGAGAACGATTTTTAAAACGTCAGAACCGATCGTAAGTCGGAGAATCCAACGAAAGCAGAACTCTTCGAAAGAATGAATTATCCGTTGAAGCAGGATTGTTGAATAAAAAAAAATAAAGTATCGTTTCGCGCACGTCAAACAAATAAGATAAGTCTTTCGGCGCCATGTTGGATCGTCCAATAAAAAAAGAAGCCCGTCGGAGGCGCATCCGCAATACAAACGTAAACAAAGTTTGGAAGAGTGAGACCGTACAATTACACAGCCGTCTTATTTAAATCCTTCATACCGATGACGAGTTAGTGATAAGCGAAGATTTCGCGGGATACAAATATATACAAACATATCGACAGGTCGTTCCCCGTGTACTTCGCCATTCCGTTCCATTATCCATACTCTCTTGTTCTACTCGTTAACGCGCAGACCGTGTCGTGAGACGTAAAGTAGATCAAGTATCAAAAAGAAAAAAAAAAAAAGAAACGAGTCTATGCCTTTTCGAAAAATAAAAGAACAGAAAAGAAAGGACAGTGTTGCGGTAAAACGTTTATATAAATTACGCTCCGTCGTGTCTCTCTCTAGTTCCGTTACAGCTGTACACGATTTATCGAATAAATACCTTTAGCTAGTGTATTGCTTATGTCGCAAGCTACGTTTATTCCCCTTACTTATTTATTTTCCTCCGTCAAGAATCGCCGTGTGTCGTCTTCTTACGTGTCCAGGCAACGACGCTATCACCCAGGCGCAAATACATTCCCTCACTCTCGTAACACGGACTCGTCGTGTACTTCGCGTCGACATTGTCGAACGTCTACTGGCCACTGCTGCGTCCTCGCGTAACGTAAACACACGATTTCACACGAGATTCCAGATTGTGTCGTGCAACACCAGGCAACGTATCTCGCGACTCGTCTAGGCACTACAGTTTCTCGGTAGAAGAATTTTTCCACAAGGATAACAATAACGAAGCGACAGCGTCTTCGCGTTCGACCGCACTGAACTCTCTTTTGAATTGTTTCGACTTTCGATAGATCGAAAGGAATCGATACGGATACGAGAAAGAAAGACTATAACGGTTAGGAAATTTAAACGACGTGAATGCAGCAACGTGCACGAGTCAACCGGGAACGTACGGACGATGGCATAAGGTTATTGCACTAATTTGATTGTTAAAAAGAAAACGAATACCTTAAGGAATTAATGTCGCGCACGGAAAACTCGCTTGTCATTTGCCTAGCCTCACGACAGTCGAAAATTCATTTAAAAAGCATACTCGAGACTTTTGGTCTCACGCACTTGGCAAGAGTCTGTAACACGCGTTCGTTCGGCAAGCGCGAATGATTCCTTTATGATTTCCCTTTGTCTTTGACGTTTTCGTTTTACATCCGCCTTAACAAGGACGAAAGAGTCCTGGGCGTCGCGACACCCAAGACTTTTGCACCCACTTAGCTTGTAACACCGGTATGATAGTAATGGCACTATCGTCTCTCATCTTGGATGAACCGTGAGTATTTATTTTCTTTTGTCTTAATACGCGACAGCACGAAGGCGCTGATTAAAATATTGAGAAAATATTAAAAAAGGGGTTAGAACTTCTCAAGGTATTTCGCGAAGCTCGTCAGACGTCTTGTCGTCAGAGCGACTGCACGGGATATGGGATGTCGGGGTGAGTGAGGATCATTCGCAAAGGGTGGACGTTTTCAGGGCCGCCAATTTTTGTAAATAAATAATATTGTCTGTATAGCTGACGTCATAAATAAATATATGCTACACACGGCAGAGATACGAAGGTAGGCGAAACGAGTTAAAGCAAAAAGAAAAGAAAGAAAAAACTGAAAGAGAAAGAAGACAATTAATAACTAGGTTAACTAAAATATAAAATATATGCCTTTCATATAGATTACACGGTAGCTGCAACTATACATAAAAAAGTGATACAAAAAATTTTTCAAAACTTAATTTTAATGACTCGGTAAGGCGGATTCTGTTGTCTCGTAATGCGCGCAAGGCGTCGCTCTCGTGTACTTTAGTTTTTTTCTTTTTCTTCTTCTTCGACGAGACGCGACGCCATTGTTCCGTCGTATTTTCTCGTGCGACTCGCGAGACGCGTGTCGTAATTATTTGCGTGGTCATTGGGAGCGGAATACGAAAGCGAAGAAGAATAAAGAAGAAAGATAAAATAAGAAGAGAAGGAGCGAAGGATAACGATTAATTCGTAATTTTGACGTATGTGGATGCGATGGTCTCAATTTTTCTTTTTCGTCAAATAAAAGCGACGGCCTCGATTTCCCTACGAGTAAAAAGTAATAAAAAATAAAAGAAAACTGTCTTCTCTTCGATTATTCACTTCACGGTTAATATATCCTTTACGCTAATTAATAGTCTTCGGAAATATAATTATAGTGTTTTTATTAAAATTTATTATATCTAATGTTTAAAAATCACGATTTAAGCAGTGATTTATGAAGAATATTTGTACAGGGTAATTTTTAAAGTTATGGCGTCTGCTAAGGTATCGATCGTTACTTGAGCAGATTCAATGTATCTTTTCTTTCTCCACGTAATCTTACATCAGCCTCGCCGTCATCCTTCCGATTCCTTCGTTTCTCTTCGTCTTGCCTTTTTTTTTTGCTTTTTTCTTTTCAACACGATTTTATGACAATTTTCCCGACCAACTCCACTATCCGCGAGACAGTCCGCATTGGTCATTTGAGAAATAATATGGGCTCCTTCCCAATCTTTTCTTTTCTTTTCTTTTTTTACATATACCTTCTGCCGCCCGAATAAAGGCGATTTCCAAGTGAAAGTCCTAATAAAGTTAGTACACGGTGACAATTCGTTACTAGATAAGCCTTTCCTGCACGACGACTAAAATCTAAATAGAACGTATTTGCACCAACGGTTCTCGATTATCCTAAGTCAGCCAACGATAATCCTTTTTACAATTTCATTTTATACAATCGAGTGCGTTTTGCCTCTGAAACTGAGAAATTCGCCTTTACCTACGTCCGTTGAAAATGGACAGAAACGCAACGTCCGTACCCTTCTAAGGACTCGGGCATGGCCACGGGACTCTCTGCGATTAACCTCAAAATTCCAGATGTCAAATATAAAAGAGAGACAGAATCGGCGAAAAAGAGAAAAGAAAAAAGAAAAAGGTATGCGATCTCAGTTCAGGTCCCTTTTCGAAGATGTCGGTAAGCAGTAACGATATCTGCGCAGAAAATATACACGTCCCTAAGGTTTTACGGCACTGAGAACATACCGTGCGTTCATTTTGTGACACGCGAATTATCGACAGTAACAGCGGGACTCGCGAGACGGTACGAGAATAGGCCATGGCCCTTTCTTAAATGACCAATTTGCCGTTAAAGGAGCAATAAATTCGTTAACGAAGGACACCTTAACGAACCACCAAGTACCTCACATCTGAAATGCACATGCTAATAATTATGGTGAATTTTTGGGCACTTTGTGACATTTCACTTCACCCTCAGATCATTTACATACATTAATAATATATATTACACAAAACATTTCTAGTGAGTCTCTGTCTCAACATTTAATATTAATATATATACGCGTATACGTATAAGCCACGCACGACACGTGCGTTTACTCTCAAAGTCAGGCGGGCGCTCGTGCGAACGCGTATACGTGTACGCATACGTATCTTCTATTAAGAATCATTAATTACTGTATCATACAATTATCATTTATTATCACCTAACTTGGCATCCTTGTGGGAGCGGTGCAGGCGGACAACCTGGCGAATTGTGAGCAGTGGGTTGAGGCAGCAGGGGGCTTTCGTCCTCTTTGGAAGATTGCTTATCCGAAAGTTCCTCCGTCTTGGCGACGGCGTCCTCTTGCCGTTCCTCGCGTTCGGACGAAGCCAGAGTCTTGGTCAGCGATTGGGCCTGCGACTGCAGCTTCCTCGTAGCGGCTAACGGGACGGAGTTCACCGTCGCACTGTCGTCACTCGCACTGCTGCTTGCCACCGGAGCTTTCAGTTCGTAACCCTTCTGACACCTTGTCAATTTTAATCTTATAGGAGTGACCTTCGCGGAGCGCACGTTCGTCAGGGATGCGGCACCAGAGTTCGGATCCGTCGGCAGCTTCTCGTTCGCACTACTGTCCATAGGATAAGCCACGTCCTCCTTGGAAGGTTCCGGCGGAGGAGGTCCGACGCGACTCTCCTTGCCATCGTCGGCACGCTCGGCACTGGGATGATGATGCTGATCCCGATGATCCTCCAGGTTGACGGACTTCGAGGTTATCACTTCGTTGGGGGTCACGTCGTTCGCCGTGGAGTTGTTACCCTTGCCAAGGCGTATGATGAGTTTCGGAGGCGCTGGACCAGCCTCGAGAATTTGTACGTGAGCCTCCTTCTTGCTCTGCCTCTTTTTTCTCTTGCCGTTCTTGTCCTTTTTACTCTTGACCTTGGTCTTCTCGTCGTTATCGAAACCCGCCATTATCATACGACGATACTTCATGCTCTCCCGTCTCAGTTCCTCTATGCTCGGTTTACTTGGAATACTGCTCAAACGTTTCTTCGGTGGTCTTATTCGGCTCCTGTCGTCTTGCACGTTGCCCGTTTCCTGGCCCATTATACTGTTGCCTATCTTGATCTTGAGTTTCGGTGGTCCACTGTTCGTCACGCTGCTGGCCGAGGGTCTCGTTTGCCTGCCTCTTCTACGATCGACGCTGCTCACGTTCACGCCTCTTCTTCTGTCCGACATGCCCTCCTCGTCCTGTAGGTCGAGGAAGCTACCGCCTCTTTCCTTTCTACGCTTCTTCTCCATATTCGCGTCCACCACGGCCTTGTAGTCCTCTCTGGTAGGTATGCTCGTCATGGAGGCTACGGCTTTGGGAATAGTGATAACGGTCCTGTTGATGGGTGGTATGGTGATAGGAGCAGACGCTACGTTACCGCAGCTAGGATCATCCATATTCATATCCTGCGAGCAATACTGTCGGAGCAACTCCTTCTTGCGCATTCGACGAAGATTCGACGTACCGGAAGCCACAGAAGCACTGGTCGCTGCTGGTGTGATGATGACAGGGGCTTGCTGCGCCAACGGCGGCACGGACGAGGCTGGTACGTAATTTGCATCGAGGAAAGGACCTTTGATCTTGACCTTGAGCTGATTGCGCGAGTCCGTAAGGGATACCTTGCTGGGTTCGATGTTTGAGGAGGGAGCCTCCACCGTGGGATTGTTAGAACTTGGCTCTGAACATGGATCCGGTTGTTGTTTACTTGCTATCAAGGCGGAGTGCAGCTCCTTCTCGAGATCCTCCTCGATGTCTGGTAGGGATTGGTCGGCCGAGCCACTGGCAAAAGCACCCAGCAGATGATTGGGGTAGGACTGAGCGTGTAGCGACGAGGTCTGCGCTTCGATGGTCGAATTGTACGTTCTCATGTCGACGGGTCCTGGAAGCAAGGGTAGTACAGTATCGGTGAAGGTCTGGCCAGGATTGGACTCGGTCTCGGCGACGGCCGAGCCGTCGTGCTGCACCGGTGACGAGAGCCTCTTGTCGTCGGTGTACTTCTTGTGCAAGGTAGGACTAGACAAGTGGGACTGAATGCCTTCGTTCATCATACACAAACCTTCGCGCTTCTCGTTGACGTCGGTCGACTTCTTCCTCTCCCTCATGGTGCGCAGATCCGCGATGTTGGCCTCGTTCGCGGAATCCTCGTCAGAGTCAAAATCGTACACGGTTCCCACCAGCTTGTTCTGGATCGAGTCATCGCTGTGAATGGTATTGACTATCGTGGACACGAGAGAGGCCGAATTGTTTTGACTGTTTCTTCCTCGACCTCGGCCACGTCCTCGTCCACGACCTCTGTATCCTGCTTGCTGAGAACTCTTGGAACTTCTGCCTCTACCGCGCGACGTTGGCACGGATTTGGTACTCTCCTGACGCGGTGACTTTCCTGGTGATTTACCCTGGAGCGACGTTACCCTAGCCGATGTTCTCGTTGGCTTCGATGGAGACTTTTTGCCGGACTGCGGTGCCTTACTCTCCGTGAGGATCTCCTGAAGATTCTCAACGACCGAGTCCACCTGCGTCTCAGGCATGTTGTTCAGGAATCCCATGGGCAACGCTGGGGAATTTACTTGCTGCTGGAGTTCCTGAGCTTGCTCCTGTTCTTGTGCCAGGGGTGGCTGTGGCGGAGGTGTAGGTATCTTTGTAGGTGAAACCATGGCTGCCGTGAACGCCATGTTGTGAGAGGACGACGTGAACGCAGCTGTGCACGGCGAAGCTTGCATGTTCAGCGAATCGTCCAGCGGTTTTGGAACAGGCGGTAAGAGAGACTGTGGCGTTGGAAAGGGTGTACCAAACTGTGGTGGAAACATGGCTGTTCCTGGTGACGGATAAGGTAAGGACGCGGCGCAGGATTGGGGTGGAAATAAGGAGACAGGTCCTGCGTAGGAACTGGATTCGGAATACGAGTGATAAGGACCTGCATCCATGGAACAAGGTGGAAACGGAAGTGGCGCGATGTTCTTGTAGGGTGGCATCGCCGTATGATCCTCGGCCGAGGATGCCGACGTGATGGAAGACGACGTCGATCTTCGCGACGGTAACACTTGGCTCTCGGCCCATCGCGTATCTTGCCGCGAATTATTCAAATCATTGTAAGGCGAACCACTCTGGGTATAATCCTGTCTCATGTCGGACGAAATTTCTTCCTTCTCCAAAACACGATCCATTTCGTTTCCTTGATCTTCTTCGGGATTTGGTAATCCTATGAGGTGTCTATTAACCATCTCCATCGGCGTCATTTCGTCGACTATCTGACTGGTCAGAGGTCCCACTTGCTGATCCATCATTGGGACGGACTGCATTCGTGGCTCGGAATGGGGATCAATGTGCTGAGTGGGTCTTATGATCGGATGCGACTGTTGCAAAAGTTGATACTGATCTTGCATACTCATGTTAAGTTGAGAGTGGACCAGGTTCTCGTTGTTACTGTCCGAGATAACGGCACTTATATCGTTCGTGAATTGATGAGGAGCGTACCGATGATTCTGACTCTCCATCAAGGTGTTCGGGTGTACGTCGTTTGGATTGAAGTTCTCCATACTAGGCGGTACCCACCTCTCGTCGGCTTCGGCCCTATCCAATTTTTCACGTTCGGCCACAGTAACCTTACCAGTCTCCAGATCCTCGTTGCTGTACGGTACATAACTCTCGCTATTGTTTGGATAACAGGTCTTCTGCTTCTCCTCGACATTCTGACTCTTGCAGCTCAGATCTTCCGATATTTGACCGATGTCGTCGTTACTCTTGATCTCGACTGGCGGTGCACTTTCTGATTCTTCTAATATCTTAACGTCCTTCTCCGATACGGGCTGCTCCATCGGCTTATCGATTGGTACTTCTTCCTTCTTGATCTCATCCTCGGCTACCACGGATTCAAGTTCAAACTGACTGGAGTTCGATTTTTTGGACAGCTCCATGCGAAGTTTCTCCACCAGATGAAGAGTCTCGCGCGCACTGTCCTCTTTCGAGTCTTCCTTGAACCAGAGCTCATTATTGAACGAGAAGGTCAACGGTGCTGCACGTTCTTCAGCATCGCGTGGTATACTGAAACCATCGTCGTTGACCATGTCGTCCGCCAGTATGTCCTGATCGAAGTCAAACAGTTCCGAGACACTTTGATCCTTGCTACCGTGCTGCGGCGAGAATATGGACCGATTGATAGACTTTCTTCGTTTGTGACATTCCTTCTCGGAGATCTCATTCAGGGTCAGCTTGTCAGGAACTGGCTTCGCGAGAAGATTATCAACAGTTTCCTTAGGGATCGCATCGGGAACCGTAGTAGTTTCACAGACGTCGGTCACAGGAAGTTCTTCCATCTTCTGATCGTTCTTCTTCTTCCTGTCCGTGGATCTATCGAACGCGGTGTCCTCGGCATCCTTCTTGATCTTTTCATCCACTGCGATGGCCTTGCTCGCGACGACCACGACGTTATCCTCACTGGTATGATTCTTACGATCTTCACTCTTCACTGTATCGTTAGCCATTCCCTTAGCCTGAAGCGTCTCCTTCTGGACCGGTTCCTCATTGAAGTTCTCCATCTTTATGTCCATGCTCTTAGCCTTGGACAACTTGTCAAGGTGTTCTCGTTTCTCAAGTAGCTTGTCCAAGCCCTTTGATGACTTCTTGGGACTGTCTCTCTCGGCACGTCGCTGCTTCATCTCCTCCTCCAGCGTGTTTATTGAGTTCTTGCTGCTGCTCTTCTTGAACTTCTTGTCGTCAAGCTTAGGCGGACTCTCAGCGTCGAACGGTTTGGCCGGTTCAGTTTCAAGAATCTTGACCTCGTCCTTACCGCTGTTGTCTTTCTCAGTTTCCTTTGCCACCTTCTCGTTCACCCTCTTCTCCACTTTCTTGAGCGAAGCCGCATCCTTACTGTTCTTCTCCTCTTTTTGGGGTGCCTCGCTTGATTTTCGTTTTCGAGCTTCGGGCTTGCCTCTTGCTCCACTTCCGGTCTCCTCTTTGCTTTTGATAGCTGGCTGCTGTGATTGCTTAGCAGCCTGATTTGATTTCTTTGCGGACTTGGGCCCAGAAGTATTTCGTGGCCCATCATTATCTCGAGACCCACTAACTGAACAGCTTTGGTTAGATGATTGTTGTTGATGTGCTGGTGATGGGGAACGTCGCAACTGTTGTTGTTGTTGTTGCTGTTGTTGTTGCTGCTGGTGTGATGGTGATTGCAATGATAGTGACTTCTTGGATGAATCTCTCTGATCTGTCTTCTTACTGGACTGATGCTGATGCTCTTTGGACACTGAGGCTCTACCTGATTCTTCTCTCTCAATAGACGGCGGCTGAAACTCGGGTCCATGCCGCCCGTCGGAAGTTTTAAGCTTCTTATCGGGCAGCTTCTTGAGTTTCCGCCCCGCCGACTTATCCGCCTCCGTCCTCTCGACAGTCTTGTTCACCAGCCTCCTATTCACAGTCTTATTCTTCGATTGATTTCCGGAATCACTTTCCGACGAGGTAGTCGACGAGACAGCCAATTCCTTGGCAGTACTTGACGTTTGCTGGGTGGAACTCTTGCCCTCATCGGAGTCACTGCTGCTCTCCGAGGAGCTGCTGCAGCTACTGCTGCTACTGGAGTCGCTGTTGCTCGACAGCGTTGACGGCGGTTTGCTCTCCTGAAGCTTCTTCGGCTTCCTCGGTAGCTCCTCCTTCTTCGGCGACTCCTCCTTCTTAGGCTCCTTCTTTCTGACGCACTCCGGAGATTCTTTCTTTGCTTTTATTTCCGGAATTTCTGGCTCTGGCTGCGCAGCCTTCGTTCCCATGCCGCTCTTGATGTGCTCGGCTGCCTTCTTAGCAGCCTGCCGCTGTGGCACATAGGCAAGAATCTCCGTGCCGTCGCCGAACTCCTTGTCGAAATCGTAAATGTCGTTGTTTTTGGAATCCTTCGTCAGCTTGCTGTCCTTTTGCTTCTTCGTCGATGATCTTTCCTTGTGGTGTTTAGAGGGTTTGGTCTCCTCCGTGGGCGACTTAACGAATTCCGGTGATTCCACCGCGCTGTCCTTCTTGCTCTGAGAACGCTGCATGATCTCGGAAGCCTTCTTGGCGGCTTGTCTCTGAGGCACTATGAGAGCAGACGGTATGTAATCCTTCTTCTTCGAAGACTTCACGTTCTCCTTGTTCTTCGTGGCTTCGTCCACGAAATGATCCTGTCGCGTGTCTTTGTTCGCAAAACTCTTCTGTGAATTCTTGGAGATGTCCGCCGCCGAGAATTGCTTAACAGCGGCCTTCGTTATAAGTACGACCGAGTGGGAAGCGTGCTCCTGGGAATCGGATTCGGTGTCCGAGTAAATAGTATCAGCAGCCGAAGGACCAAGACGCGATGACGTCGTAGTGCTCAGAGGTAGCAACTCGTCGCTGTCGCTGCCTGACGCGCTGCCCAGTTCACGCTCCATGTGTTGCAATGTACGCGATCTAGTGCCGGTAGTGTCCAATTTATCACTTTCACTGCTCTCGCGTAACGTTGCACGAGGTCGATCCGGAGCACTGGCCTTCTTAGCTTTGCGTCGACCCGTTTTCGACTTGGGGGAAGCGGACTCGTCCTCGGTGCTGGATTCGGTGTCTAGATCGTGGTTCTTCGATTTGGTCGAGCTCTTACTTGGCGACTTGACGGTCGGCTTAGCAGTGTCGGTCTCGCTGCTGCTCATGGATGACAAATCGCTCCCGTAGAGACTTCTCGTCTTCACGGACCCATTGAAGTAAAGCTTCTGTTTCGAAGCGCCGTTGAAGTCCGGCTGAACCTTCTTCTCGTCGCTCGAGACAGGCGTAGGGGACTTCATGCCCGCGATCCTCGCCACTATCGTGTCGAAATCTCGAGTGTGATCTTCGGAATCCGGATGAGAGTAAAGCCGGTCGTATATCGAGGGTCCGTGATTCGCCTCCGCTACGGCGGCTGCTGCAGCCGGAGGAAGCGGAGATCCGGACATGACCGAAGCCTGCTTGTGGAAGGTTTGCTCGCGCAGTCTCAGGAACGTGCGACATAGTTTCTCCCGTCTCCCGACCATGTAGCACAGGTTTCTCACGCGTTCCAGATCCTGACGCAGCTGGACAAAGGTACGCATCTTCTCCAGATCAGCTGCTTGACCCTGTGCACGTGCTCCAGCACCCGAGAGTTCACCGCAACGTGGCGCTAACAGAGGTTTGTTGTGACCAGCCTGCAAAGAAAGGTTTGTCGCATTAGAGAACTGACAAAATGACAGCCGATCCTCCACGTATCAAAATTCCACTAAACTTACTCTTCTCTTCAGTTTCCAATAATTATAAATATAGACAACGCCGTCAGGATCAATATCCAATTGCTGGGACGTGATATCCTTCAAACTGACGTGCTTATCGAACTCTGCTTCGATTTCTTGTAGTCTAAGATTCAACGAAGAGACACACACCGTTAGCTCCGTTCGCTTTAAAGTTTTCAATCAAGAATTCACATAAACGAAACGTCAGACTCACTTGGCCGCACGCGCTTGATTTTTCTCTTCGGATGTCATGTCCTTGCGCTTTCTCCTTCTCGATTCTCCGTCCTCGGAATCCGAACCGCCTTTGCCGCCGCTCCCACCGACGCCTCCTCCAACACCGACCTTATCTTTAGTATTTGTTCTACTATGCTTCTGACAGTACGACTGCAAAGAAGATCTCTCATAGTATTCCGCTATCCTCATCCTCTTTTCTAATTACACAGGATTACTCCGGTTAGGCAAACTTAAAGTCACCGGAAACTCACCCTTAGCTTGACGCCATCGTCGGCCATCTCATCCTCTATGATAGCCTTCATCTCGAGACCATGTTTGAAAGCGCACGTAACGTGATAAGCCGTTTTACAGGTTTTTATACTGCACTGAATACAGGCACCCACGCGTTCACGGCACAGCACGCAGATTAGCGCCCATCGGCTTTGCTGTAAGCATTGAAATCACTGCTTCATACGAATATCATATACCCCCAGACATCGCGGGCTTCTCATGAGGTGCTGTAAACTCTGAGCGTTATCGATTATCGATTATCAAAGATACAATCAGCTATGAAAATGATAAAGGACCTTGATCCGACACATCTATAGGAAAAAAAGCATTCTCTTGTATGGAATTTCAAACTGTCCTGCCGGATGCGTCCGTTCCTTTACCTTGAGTATTATCTTCGACGTGCAAAAGAATACTTATTAACGAGAGAATGAAATTCTGTAGAGCCTCGACCGAGCGGCTTTAATTACCGGAATGCTGGAGATCTTCGTGATCGGCTCCATTCGTTCCACACAGCCGATACTGACTTCAGGAATCCAGAGAGCACAGGAAACGTGGGCCCACTTCTGGCCGCTCCGCGTACACTTCATTGCACCTCCCTTGTTAGGGCATAATACACAATCGGGACGTTGACTTAGCGAACAAGTCCTGCACAACCATGAGCCATCCGGTATCGAAGTGATCCCGTAGCACGCTTGATGTACACAGATGTTGCAGCAGTCGCAGAATACCATCTCGTTACCCTCCTCGGAATCGGGCTGAAGAAAAATAAAATAAGTTTATTCCAATACCAGTTGACAATCGAACGTCAGGTTATCGATGGTCGATCGAGAGAAGAATTTTGAAGGAAGAATTTTTTTCTTACGAAACTTTTGCTCTTCTATGCTTACGTAATCGAAGCGAAATTATTGCGTAAGCCAAAAATAGAGATGTACAAAGGAATCGCTGAAGCGACCAATCGGTACGACGTTCTCGGTTACAGTCGACAATTGTAACTTTACGTCAGCTTCATTAAAGAATGAAAATACTCACGGATCTACAGACGTCGCAGATGACATTTTCATCGTACTCAATGCCGAGACCTTCTTCATTTTTTACGATCGTCTGTATCCTCTCCCAGCAGCGAACCTCTAACTCTTCTATTACCCGCTCAAGCTGCGACTCTGATACTGGCGTCTGACCCGCCTGTAAAACAATGACATTACAGCATCCCTTAGAAATACCTTTTCCATAGTCTTTGAGAAGCACATTGTACGAAAGTTTCTATTGTCAATTGCGGTACAGATACGAAACGTATTAAATTGTATCAAGCACGTGCTCGAGATTAGATTACTAATATGTTTAAAATTACCTGTGCTCTCTCTCCGTTGAGCACATCGAGCCAAGCGATATCGGTGTCGTCAAGGTCATAGCCACACGCCTTCTCAGCACGTCCAGGGGTGGTGCTCAAGTGATGATCCTCGGAACTGAAGTAATCATCTCGTGATATTCTTATAAACTTTTTGGGCCTGTAAAACGATCATCACGTGTTTCGTAGGATTATCTAGTTGAATATTCTAGCACGTAAGAGCGATTTTGGGTGGCTGAAGGCTGAGGTTACTCACAATTTGAATTCGCCGTGTGACTTATTCGTAGGTGAGGTTTGAGTGACGGTGACCGTTGGTTCCGGCAATGAGTCCGGGTTGACGGGAACTTGAACACCCCTTTCCCATTCCTGCTTCCACTGATCGGTTATCACCCAGTACTCGTTGGGACTCAGTGGTTCGCTGTCGGGTAACTTCATGGCGCTGATCAGGTCTTTGCGAAAGAGTTCAGCAGGGGCCTCTGTCGCCGACCGGTTGTATATACTGGATATCTTGATGTCGCTGAGAGGCCGGGGGGTCCAGGATGCCCCCCCTTGACTGGACGACGCCATCGTTTCCTCCTCCTCAGAGGGCCCCAGGGTCGCCGCCGATGTCGATAAACCTGCGGCTGCTGGGCCCAATCTGCATTTGCGCCTTTTAATCGTGCCCGGGCAAGACGCCAAGTCATTGTCGCTTCGATTGATTCTCTTTCCTCGTTGTGCCATTCTACTAGACCGCGTTAGCTAGTGGTACGTGGCACATGCAGGTGAGCTGCGCGCACCCTGAAAACATTTTATGTATCAGCAAGGAAGTTCACATTTGAAAGCTTCGCTCCTGGTTCGCAGGTAAATTCTCAGGGATACTCACTACATAGCTGACCATATATCTATTATCTGGAAATGGAATTTCCCTTAGAACTGAAACAGAAATATGTAAATGTGGTTAATTACTGGATGGTACTTTGCATTAAAATAATAAATTACGAGGCTCTGTTGGTCATACTGATTGTGAGAGCTTTAAAGCGTGAGAATTAATTTATCACTGTTAACCGATATAACTAAGATCTGATATTATTTTGCTCGATTGGGTTGTACATGTCGGGGCACTGTAGGTGATTGTGTTGCTATAAGAGAAAAATGTGTAAAATATACTGCTGTTAATATGCTCGATACTTGCATATGCTAATTTTCAATCTTCTACCAAAAGAAGCACTATTTAAAGATAATATTTGTTATGATAATTTAATGTGTACTTGGACTGTTATACGGAAGAAACTAGAAATCACTTTTATGTTTGGCATGCATAATAGTCAACATGTTAGTATTAGAAGTAATATAAAGTATATATGCAATAGATGGATAAAGTATTTCTAGTTATCAAAAATAAAAAAAATAACAATTTCAGATAGATACACAAAGTGCATAAAAACAGTATATATAAGAAGCAGCTTACAATGAAAATAATTGATCGGTCAAAATACTTTGAGATTCAGAGATTTTAAAATAATTCAAGTAAAATATTAACTTCAACCTGATAAATTACATAGCCCTGATGTTAGTAATATAAATAAACTTTAAGCAAAATCAGCAGTTTCTATGATGAATACAAAAATGAAAGCTATTCATGCAAACCAGCTCGCGAAAGAAACAAAATATATCAACACGTTAGAGTCTTTAAAAGAAAGCGATACATGCTACGTGAGAATAAAAACAGTAAAATTATATGAAATATACTACTACAACAAAAGTATGTTAAATATGAGCATTAAAAACAGCATATTTACGACATTTTACATGTGGAAGTAGTGTTTCAACGATCCTTATATCCTATGTACGCAAAGTAAGCGTTGCATTCAGTAACAGGATAATGTCAAATGAATGAAACTTAAAGATGCACTTGGTCAATGAAGTGTTTGAATTAAATGCAAGAATATTGCGCCAAAAGGAGAATGAATTTAATCGCGCACAGCCAGTTTGACGGAGCAAAGTGTGACTCGAAGACCCACTGATATCATCTTGGTACCATTGTCAGGTAATGTGAAAAATCACGAAAAATCAAATCCGGTCACTGTATCGCGTGTCTTACGATAGCCAAACAGTCCCGAAGCCGTTGGTTAGGATAAAATTGTAGTTCCTGGCTGAGCACAATCCCACTCCTGTCTTGGCTGAAGAAAGAAAAGAGGTTATAAAAAAGGCATTTCCACGGGGAAATAAGGGTTGCGCGAGTGTTCACCACTAACTAGGGAGTCGTTTGAGCGTTTACAAGGATCCGGATGATGCTGGAGAGGCCAGGAAAGTCGCGGAACTTAGTAAAATCGTGAAAGGTTGCTCCCATCCTAGAGATCATGTAAACATTGACACGGAGTTATCGAGTGCGGCGAAGCCGTGGCTGCCGCGAAAAGTCTCTCACTCACTGCACTGGTCGTGGCTGGGGCGCACCGGAGGCGACATTAGGTCGCATGATAGACGAGAAAGAATGGGTAACGGTGTGCTCGCACGAAGAAAATGCTCAGGGATCCATTACGCTGCTGTGGTGCTGCTCCTGGTGCTCCTGGTGCTGCTGCTGTGCTGCCCAACAACATTGACAATACAGATGGCAGCACGGGTTGCGCGCAGTTCACACAAGTCTCCACACACACTCCGAAAAGCATTAAATAGCTTATTATTGATCTATTAGCCGAATATACTTTCGCGCGCACTTGGCACACGTGATTTCATAAAATCGTAGAGGAGCAGAGCGGCAGGGTGAGCGAGCTTCGCTACCTTTAGATCTTTCGTACGGCGGCAGGTTCCGCGAGCGATAAGTGCGTACGCCTCTGTCACAGCAGCCTAACCAACATGTCCTCATTAGCGATTCCAGTAACATATAGCCAGTTCGTACTCACTCTGCGACGCTCCTACGTCCCCTGGCTCGCTTTCAAAAATTACCCGTGCGACCGTGCTCGACCGCGTTCGATCTCGAAACGCACCGAATCGATAATATATTTACATAAAAGTGGATACTGGCGTTTGGCGCCATCATGCCTGAAAAAATAACTGTGGAAGTACGGTGTCACGTGACCGTACCAACGAGATCTCGCGATTCGTCTTCACGGATTATAGATCACTCTGAGATCGGAGGTCAACAGGTACGCGCGTCCTCTACGCCCCCTCTTGGCGAGCTCCTACGTTTTTATGCCTGCGCCAGACAAACCGGGAGCATCTCCATGGAAATCGCATCGGCGACACCGTCGACACTGTCCAGCTGTCCAGCTGTCCAGCCAGCTGAGACGAACGAACTTGTGAACCGACACGCAATTTACATATGTTCAGCCTGTTTCCTCCTCTAACGTCTTCTACCTCTTCGTTTACCCCAGTTTACCCGGTTTGACCGAAAATTGCGCGAATTCCAAGATTGCCCATGCATGTTTTGACTCACCGAACGTAGGTTAATAATATCGTGATTCTTCGATCAATATTCTTAAAATTAATAATAGAATCGGTATTCCTAACAGTGATACAGTTGCAAACGAATATTACTCTGATCGAAACGTGACTGATGACTGAGCTGACGTTGATGTGTAAATTCGCATTGAGTGTTTTCTCCCTAACGAGTCACTAGAGGCACTTCGTGTTCTTCGTGGTACTATTTGGAATTTGAATAGACTTGCAGCTGACATAAGCCAGCGTAAGAGCACACAGTAATAATAGGAAGCACAATTAATCATGGAACAGGTATAAGATTTTATTTGCCGTAGAATTTGACACAATTTGTCACTGATTAATTGTTAAGACCGGGTTTGCATTTTGAAAATAATGGATAGAATTGTTAATTGTTCAATATGTTTTATACATGATAGAAGACAATAAACGTAATCCTTTTTCTTTAATATGTATCACCAGTCAGAATTCCATAACTTGACATAGTAAATGTCATTTTAGAAAAGAATTTAACGTCCATCTAACCTCAAGAATATATTTACTCGATTGTAATCAGATAATGATGTATTCAGCTTTGTTTTCTTTCTAAACTTTTTAACTAATATATTGATGCTGTATATATATCCACATGTTTTATTGTAATTCTTTGCAGGATATAAAGGCAAAAATTGACCATGCCTGTCGTACGGCTGAAGAATTCACGAAGCTATACTATGAGAGTTTGGACAAGCGAAGATATGTAAGTAATTAAAGTTTCCTCAGAAATATGTTGCATTTGTTATGTTATATTAATAACTTGTTATGTTCAGTTGATATCGAGGTTATATCTAGACTCCGCTGTTTTAATATGGAATGGTAATGGTATAGAGGGAAAAGACCATATACAAAAATTTTGGATAGACCTACCATCTTCGAATCATACCATCACTACTTTGGATGCTCAGCCAATTACTGGTATGATTTTTATTAAAAGAGTGTTGGGTTATTTTGCATAAACACTTCTAAACTAAATGTAATAATCTGTTGCATCTCAGGACCAGCGGTAGCAGAACAGTTAACATTTCTAGTAAAGGTTAGCGGACAAGTAAAATATCAAGAAAAGTCATCGAAACCCTTCAATCAAAACTTCCTCATAACGGCTGTTGGTGATAAATGGAAAATAGTGAGCGACTGCTTTAGAGCTCAGGAGGCATTGGACAATAGCTAGTATTTATGAATTATTTATGTATTATATATATTTTTTATATCAGCTATAACTCAATCATGAAATAAAATCTCTTTATTAGAGAAAGTAAATGTCGGAAGTATATCTTTTAAAATCTTGCAATACCGTACGATTGATTTTGATTAATTTCCATGTAAAATGAAAAGCACGCATAATTTGATAATTATTTTTATTTTCAATCTTATATCAATGTATAAAGCAATATTAAAATTTTGTATTGGTGGATCAGTTTGTTGGTCACTTGTACAGGGAGAGAATTTTACACGAGAAATTAAAAAATAAATACAGACATAAATAATCATAAAATTACTATAATACATATTATATAAAACATTGATTTTTCATGTCTCTTCGAACGATACAATTCATTTCAAAATAAAAATGTAATTTCAATGACTAAGAATCAATGATTCGATCAGTATTTTTCGTTTGAGTAAGTTGAGCACGTGTCATTGGTAAAAAGGAAAGCAGAAAAGAATGGGGAATCAGTTTATCACAGGTATAAATAATATACTTAAACTGGGAGCCTGTGCCGAATTTGCCATTTTTATAGTCTTAAGGATATCGACGAATTCAATACTGTACTACTTAGCTGTTAACATGTAATATAGGCAGTGTCATAAGAAGTATAATTTCATCGATGATCTTTTTTTCATTCATTCTCCTTTCCCCCCTTTTAATCCAGTTCTATTGCATTCGCCTTAAAGCGTAGCTTAGTCTTAGCAAAAACGTACACTTGAAAACTCCCATGCAATTATCATACGTTTCACTTTTCCACAAACTGCATTTCCTTCCGTCTTGACGTTCCAAGCGGTCCGGATGCCGACACAAAGAACTCCCATGGAAGTTTCCAAATCCAGTCTTCTAGCACACGACTTGGAAGAACCTTCGTTTACAATCCCACGGTGCAAAACGGAGCGCACGCGACACTTAAGAATTCCGATTAGTCACAATTGAATTTTTCCTTCGTGTTCTGGATAATTCATACAGGCGTACAATTAATATAGCCGTTACACAACTTGTTCTATACAAATACAAAATTGTTATATTGTCCCACGGTACACATAAAATGACTTAACAGTAACCTTCGTATTTATAATCTAGTCTAAAATCTCGCGTATCGTATATACTAAGCAATATTCGTGATGTGTATAAAATTACATGTAAAATGAGATGGTGGTACGATAGGTAAGCAACTTAACGAGAAATTAATACCTAGCAATTTAAAATGGCTCCGTGTCTTCA
>JARQSV010000348.1:1674535-1701946 GCA_030142285.1 Calameuta idolon | reverse complement strand
TGTCTCCAGGCCCAAATGCATTTTTGTGCACCACGATCGATAAATTCTCATTGAAAATTTCGAAGCCAAGTATCTCCTTTGTACTTTCGATATACAGTGTACAATTTCCATGTCCTTTTTTATCAAAAGAAACGTGATTAATGATCTCGTACGAAATATATGAAATAGCATGATCCGTCCTTCCGTTCGGCACGTGGCAGCGAACAACTACTTTTTGGTAGATTTTTACTCGAGACCGGAGACGCCTCCCGCTTTCCTTATACGAAGAATAATACTCGTTTATAGAATAATTACGTTTTGAAAAGTCACTATTCGTTAAGTTTATTCACATTAGTTATTCGATGTCGCTACAAGCGCGATTTCTGCGATCCATAAGACGGAAAGAGAGAAGAATGGAAAGAGAGTAAACGGGATAGCACAAAAAAAAAACCAGAGATTCAGAAATAGAGGGAATAGCATCTTGAGGGAGTTCGCTAATGACTCGGATACATATATAAATATATATGTGTGTGTGTGTGTGTGTACCTACATATAGGGTGAATCGAATAATCAGCTTCGAATTTGAACAGCTGCAGATTTACGAGTATCCGAAACGAAAGGGTTATGTTGAAGAAGATGACACTTCAACAAGCACTGTGCTCTTATACAGGATGTTCCATTTAACACGTACAGCAAGGTTATGATATCGTTTTAACAAAAGTGACTTGCTTCCTCGTTATTTGAGAGATTTGAATTCGACTTAGAAGTGGAAAGTCAGATTGAACTTTTGACCTCGCGATACTGTAAGAATACAGAGCAACAGGGACACATGGACGTGACCGCTCGGGTGAAGCCAAAATCCCATTAGACCCGTTAAATGGAACACCCTGTACAATTAAGAGTCTTTTGAACGTCCTGACACGAGAGAACCGACCGAATGCCAGTATTCGATTACATAGGAGTGTTTAAAATGATTTAAATCAAAGCGTAATATTCGATTACAGAACAATTCCATCTTGTTCTCATAAAATTGTCCTTTTTGATATAATCTATTAAAGTGCGTTAACAATTATTTGATTCACCCTGGTCGCAGCAAGTACCTCCTCGGATCGGACGACGTATACCTTTCGTCTTCCCGATGAAACTCAAAAAGTAAATACGTAACCTCGCTTTTGATTTCTTTGCCATCGAACGTGATTCTTTACCTCTGCACCGTGTTCGTTACGTCCTTTATCGTGTTTTGAACCTCACTCAGTAGTCTTGTGTTCTCTGTGATATTGCGCGTACCGGCAGCTCGCAATTGTCTCGCTTGCAATTCCAAGCGCGTGAGCAGGTCGCGAAATTGAAACCTCGCGTGGGGCGCTATAGCAGTGTCCGTGAGACTGACGCACATCCCATGGAGCAGGCCCACCTTGTCGGACAGCTGAAGCCAACTAGCCATTACTATGGTGGGGCTGCCTTTAAGATTTAGGATGCTGTTTTCGATCACGTTCGAAATCTCCATCACGCTGTGCTTCGCACCCTTGGACTCGGCAGCCTGCTTGGCAGTCTCCTCCTCAGTCTGCGGCTTGTTGCAGTTTGGCGTTGCGTATATGGAAGATGCGAAATGCTTACTCGAGGAGACCAGAGCTTTAGGTGGTTTGGCTGGTACGACGGGCTTCTCTACGTCGAGGGATGCTGCAGGAGGCCACACTCTCGAGTACTCTTTACTCGTGGAACTGCGAGTGGACGCACCGCTGTGATCTTCTGGAGAATCCTCACCCGGATCAACGACGTCCTGCTTGCTTGCACCTCTCGTGCTCAACTTGGGACTCAGTGGTTGATTGTCCCCGGATGCTTCTTTATTTTCCCAGAGCTTTTTCAAGCTACTGATACTTCCCGTGCTTCGACGTTTGTCGTCTGCCTGATCGTCCGTCATGGATTCCGTGGAGTCTGTGATGCCACTGCTGACTTCTTCGAAGCGCTTGGTTCCCTTCTCTTCTGGTGGCTTCTCGACGTTGTCCACCTTTCGTAGACGAGCTTTGAAGTCAATTATTTGACCGTCCGAGTTCTCCTCCTTCTGGGGATTGCTTCTTTTATCCACTCGCTTCAGCTTGAAGCCCACGTTTCCGGTACTCAGGATGCCTTCGGTTATAGGTGATGCTGCATGCACTTCCTTGTAGGATCCATACTTCTCGGGAGCGCTTTGACCGGACGAATGATGGTCCTGGGGTACAGTGGGACTGTCCGTCGTCTTCAATGTGGAGATTGCATACTCATTTTGAAACGTGTGCTTGTTAGCGTCCATGCTGAAGCTGGCGCATAATTCAGAGAGCAATTGCGAGGCGGGGTCAAGGGGCACCGAAGTCGTACTGTGAGAAGCATTAACTTTTTTAGTTAAACTGCCATGTTTCATGTCGGCGCTTTGCTTTATTTCATTTATGAGCTTCAACTCCAGCATCTCCTTCATTCCCGGCTTTGAGTTAAACGCACTCGCAATGTTATCCGAAGATAGCGGCGGCGGAGGCAAAGGCGGTGGAGGCGGTGCTTCGTCCGGAGGAGAGGTAGGAGCAGCTACTTCCAATTTGGCATTTGGATTAGGTTCCTTAGCTCTGTACGCGACCTTCTTATCGTCGTTTGGCTTACCAGCGTTACAGGATACCTCGCCGGAAGGTTCCCGACGTCTGAGACTGACTCCAAATCGCGAACTAGCTTCCTTCACAGAAGGTTCCACGTTCCTTACGTCACTGTTTCTCTCCTCCTGGTCATCCGCAGCATCGTCCTTAGACTTCCACTCTGTTTTGACCTTCCTGATGCCTACGGGTGATCCTGTAATCTTCACATGAGAAGTATCGCCACTTGGCGAAGCCGTCACAGGCGGTGGCAGATCACATTGATCCACGGGTGGGAACAGTTCGTTAGGTGGAGGCGGCAGGTCCAAGGGTGGCGGGGGGAATTCCAAGTCAGCCAACGTAGGCTGTACCGATCTCGAGGGACTGGCAGTCCTGAAGGTGGACGTGTTAGGCGCGCGGAAGGTCCTCAGACCGATACCCTCGCCGTTGTTCTTCCTGGCAGCCACGGCCCTGCTCCTTGGCGAGTTGGGCGGCTGATAGGTGCTTACCACGCCACTGGAGGAGTTGCTGCGCGTCATTTGCGGCTGATTGCGCAGATTATTTTGACGGGGCGAAAGAGATCGATGCTGAGGCGTGTCCACGGAGCTGGCGATCTCGTGATGCTCCAAGGGACCGGACAGCGATGACGCCACGGCGACGCCTTCCTGATTGGAAGGCATTCCACTCTGTCGAAGTGATTCCAGGTAGGCACCGATCCTGGCACCCTTCGGCAGGGTGCCGTAGCGATTGATGGCCCTTTTAACGTTTTGCACCTCCAGGGCTCCCACGTGCACCAACTGAAACAAAGCGTAATCCTGTGGCGGCAGCACTCGAGTGATCTCAGAGGACTATTCAAGCAGTGCTATATGCATTTACCGTCAAACGTACTCTTAATCAATTGTCAAATAACTCGGTAGACGTATTCGGAATAACTGGGACTGTCAGTCGCGGCGATTCTTTGCCGTCTGACTACAACTACGCGTCACAAGCCCTGTCGACATCACGCAATACCATTATACCTTCTGCGGTAGTACTTCCTTAGACGGGTAGGGTCGTGTTTTAATTTGTTTCTGATTGCACTGTAAGTTGGATACAGGTTCTGGCGAGGTGGATGGCTGAGGTGGAAAATTTCCCTCGGCTGTTCCCTGAGACCCGTCTCCGTCGTCCTCCGCCTCGCAACCTCCTGTGGTAATTGACTGTGTGGCCATTGTCACGAGATCTCGCGTGATACCTGAGTTGTCATTCAATAGAGAAACAGTTGTGAACGATAAATCGTCGACATCAATGTAAATGCTTCGATGAAACAACTAGTGAGGATACATAGGCGGGTGTATGTATGACTTTGCGTTTATGACTGATCTCACGAGTGGAGTGCGGCTTTTTTATTTAACGAGTATATTAGTGCTTATTAGTACCCGAATGGTATTCAGAGATTACAGGCTGCACGCAATATCCAATCGTTTATGGGTCATTCTCCGTACTGTTTACTTACGCTTGTTATTATTTTCAAATTTATCGTTCTAATTACTCTGACGGATCACTGGCAGCCATTTTGACTCTGCGACGAGTGAGCAAAGTAAATAGTAAAATGGCGTCGATATCGTTATTTTGTGTATTCATATATTTTATGCACTGCGATATTGTCCGTTGTAATATCAATCTCGAGGTTTATTGTAAATTGAAATGGACAATGTTGCACGACTTTTTACATATGTGAAATTCATCAGTGTACAGGACCGTTAGTAAACTCACGTAACACTGCTTGAACGTGTAGAAAAATCTTCAACGAAATAAGGTTATAAACAGAAGATAACGAACACGTGTAATACCCATAAGAAAGTGACAAGTTTGATCTACCGTTTGAACTAATTTTTACGTCATGCAGAAATATACATATCCTTCTCATTCGACGTAAAGTAAGATTCGAGTAAAATAATCATTTAAATAATGCTTTGCTTTCAAGTGACAGTACTTAAGGCAACGGTCGTGTTCGCTACGGCGTACGACTCTTATACGATGCAACGACTTGTGGTTGTAGATCGATACAACGTTCAGGGAGTTATGATAACTTGTCAATTAATACGAAGACTTGACGCATTCTTTGACATTACGTATTTGGACGGTTCGATTCCAGGAGAATGACCCACGTACATTAAGCTTCGATGTATGATATGCAAAATGAAAGTCAAGTCAAACCAAATTGAATTACAGAAAAGAAAGAAGGAAAAAAATCTGATAAAAGCAGCACGTGCATACGTCATTACGCTTAATTGGTGTATTGGAATACCTTCAAAAATCTTATCAATACCATTTAGATCTGTGCCATCGTCAAGTGTCACCGCGCTTACGTCGGTACTCTGTTGATCCTGTTCCTGGTAGGCAGAGTCCCGGAAAGAGCTGCACGACGAGAGTAGACTGCAAGGGCGATAAGGTAAAATGTATATTTTAAGTCACTGGACAAAGTCAAAGATTTTTTGTTCTTGCTTTATTAGCTTGCGTAGAATGATTAAAAAAAAAAAAGTACCTGGTACGTTTCGGTGGAGCTGGTGCCTGTTTTCCTTTCTTGTTTGTGGAACGTCGCATCTGAACGATATTGCTGTTGCTCTTGCTCGACAGTCCTCCCATGAAAGTACTTAGCTTATTAATGGTACTTACGCCATCTGGAATAAGATACTTCATTAAAGGGAAAGAAGGTCAGAGACTATTTCAGATTCTTACCCTGGGTCAAGCCTGATGTAGACAATTGATCCGATACGAGCACCAGACCATGTATATTCCCTGTGCTCCCTGTCTGTGTCTTCTTGTAGGATAACAAAGGAATCTCACCGCCACCTTGCAGCTGCTTCTCTACCTCTGGAGTAAATAGCAAATATGTATTCTTAATAATGTTCTCAAGCTGATATGTCGAATTTTCTTTAGAGAATTTTCTAAGATCATCAAACAGACATATCGGAAATGTTACCCTCTGTGATACTGGACTCTTGAAACATATTTTCCAAGGAATGATGTATTTCCTTGAAGGTGGGACGATCGGAGGCAGACCACTGCCAGCACTGACGCATCAGTTCATAGACTTTAGGCGGGCAGCCTGGAGGACACTCCATTCTGTAGCCCTTCTCTAGCATGTGGTAGACGTCCGTCAGGTCGACGCCAGGATATGGAGACATACCGTACGTTGCTATCTCCCATAATAATATCCCAAATGCCCATACATCAGACTGCAAGGATAACAAGACGCGTTGAGGACTCTGTTATATCGACCGAGCATAGATAGGTGCATCTAGATGTTACCTTAGTCGAAAATTTATTGTAAGCCAGCCCTTCGGGAGCTGTCCATTTTATTGGAAATTTGGCACCAGCATGAGCAGTATATGTGTCATCCCTCATGAGACGAGCTAAACCAAAATCTGCGACTTTTACCAGATGATTTTCACCGACGAGACAATTTCGCGCAGCCAGATCTCTGTAAGTGGACAGGAGATTGTTAAAAGGTTTGATCTTTTTATTTCACATATTTTTGACTCGATTTTTCGAACGTACCTGTGAATGAAATTTCGACTTTCCAAATAGCTCATGCCGCTTGCTATCTGCGTAGCCATGTGCATCAATACAACGGCATTTATCTGGTGCTTGCTTTCGTTGCGCAAATAATCCAACAGGTTTCCTTTGCTCATGAATTCTGTTATAATATAAAATGGAGGTTCTCGCGTGCAAACCCCTAGTAATTGCACTAAATTCCTATGTTTCATTTCTTTCATGATCGCAGCTTCTTCTAAGAAGTCTTTGAGTGCCATGGTGTCTTCCTGCAGGAAGAAATAAACTTAAATGGAAGATCGTGTAACGAGGTGCAGAGCGTTGAAAACAATTAGACGACTCTAGTACCTTTAATGTTTTTACAGCTACTGTCATGTTGTATCTTTTCCATACAGCTTCGTATACGTCACCATATTGTCCTCCACCTAACTTATGCCTCATTACGATATCAGTTCTATTGATTTCCCATTCATCTGGCTCTGCAAAGTAAGATGTGATCAGATAATTTAAAAATGATCAAATGCAGTGTAATTTAAATCAAGTATAGTTTCTACCTGGACTAAGAGGAAAGACTGTTGGTTTATTATGTTTTGGTGCTGGATATAGTAACTGGGTAATGAGGCCATCCGCCAGCATAGAATGATGATGCACCAGCTCGGCCAAGGTATTAAACTTACTCTCTGTCGTAACGTACATCTGGAATTATAGTATGTGTAAGGAAAATCGGTTCTGTTCACTCGTCTTTCTACAGAGTATGACAAACTAACCTTTCCATCGCTGTCCTCATTAATTCTGTAATGATAAACCCGGCCCTCGTATCTTAAAGAGATGCTACGCTGTCCAGGACTACTCTCTGATTCTCGAACGAGGAAACTGCCATTAATGCCGGAGCTCAACAAATATTCAGCAGCATTTCTTGATATTCTTCCGTGATACCAAGAGTGTTTTTCCAGAGAGTTTACAGGGGTGACATAATTAGATGGAACCCAGCCTACTTGGCCGGTACTTGAATGAGCTTCGCACCATTCTCCACTTTTGTTATAACTTAATATACGAACTTGTTCCCCTGAATTGAAACATCTTTAGTTATACAATTTGTTATACAGACTTTAGAACTACTTATACTCTACGGTACAAGGGCACAGGACAAGCTACTACTTGGATACATGCAGAAGCGGTTCTAAAACAAGTCTAATATACCTTTTTTTAAACTAAGCTGATTCTCCCCACCAGCTTGAAAATCATAAAGAGCTACGAATAACTGCGGATCGTCTTCTTCCTGTGCTAAGAGATTTTCTTTGCTTGTCCACCTGTTATAAGATAAAATTTTCTCAAATACCTCAAGAAGAAATTTGGAGCCCGTTGTATGTTTATGAAACCATATGTTTAAGGGAATAAAAAAAAAATTTGTGCAGTGAATTTCATTCCGTAAGAAAATTTTTCAATATTTCTCAAACACAGTATGATTTTTTTTCTGACGCTGTGATAAAACTTTAAATGAAGTTATGATAAAATTAAATAATTAAAAAAAATAATTTATCTATTTACCTATTGGCAGCTTCCAGAAGTCCACTACTGGATACACTGGCATGTTGCTGAAGATTGGGTTGTTGAGAAATTGATTGAGCACTTGAGCCACTAGGAGGATCTCCTTCAGGCAATGCAGGGATATGAGGTAGAGGTCTACTTTGCAGAAGTGCCTCTGATAAGAAAAAAAAAGCAAATCACATTTAAATGCGAATTTATAAGGAAGTTTCTTGCAGTAATAAAGAGGCAGAAGTTCGACAAGCAGCTCCAATATAATACATCTATCAGCTACACCGATAACAAACAATCAAACTATCAATACAAACGATGGATATGATTTGAACGAATCACTGATCATTATCTATAATCACTAACATCATTATCCATAGTAAAGTATGAATGCAATACTCTAACTTAAAAAAGGGCTGGTAAAAGTATCTCAATAAAGAATTATTGATAACGGTGATGTAATTTTTAAAAGAGAGCAAAAACTGATAGAGGTCCTTCCGTTTCATTGATAAACTTGGTACAGGACGTTTCAAAAATAGCCACCTACCGTAATGGAGCACGCACAGTGCCCCATGGGAAACTGAACAGATATGGGAATAAGGGGGAGGAAGGGAGGAGAAAGAAGGAATGTACTTCCTGTTCGTGTTGGTTAATGTAGTCGGCATTTTAATTAATGCTGTATCGATTGCACGCAATGGCCCCCCGATAATCTAACCTGAGCTAAACGCAGTCTCATCGAGATCGTATTCCGGAACAAAGTGCGAGAAAAAGAAATGGAATATGCGGCGAAAGGGCATTAACAGAGCATTGATAAAATTTACCGCTGTGCTCGGTGAAAATGTTCGATCCGATAATACGAGACTCCTTGGGGTTCCTCGGCTGTTTCCGAGTTTGTCGTATTGCAGACCCGGCAGGAATCACTCTGTCTTTAGTCTGTTGGGCACCCATAGTTCTTCGATTAACATGCCCTTATATTCCGCCCCGGCCGCAAATATGCCGAGGACGAGTGCTTTACACATCCACTTCCGGCGCGCTATTTCGCTTTTACATTATACACGTTCCAACCTGCACAACACGGTGCCACTTCGAATCACAGATCACTATGACGGCGCCTATTCACATTTTTACATGTCAATTACATTTCGTTGCCCTCGCCATATTTGACAGCTTTGACGTCGATTATTTAGTTTGTCGGTGCATTGCTGAGGGGCAGCACGACGTGGGCGAGTTTTCACTGAATCAGTAAATGCAGTTGCCGGTACAAGTTATGTACGAATGAATTTCCGTGCGTTCGCCAAATTAGTTTGTCCAATTGTATCTGTCCAAGGTTTTCTCATGAAAAGTTTATTGCATCGTTCACATATCGATAAGTAAAGAGATTGCCAATGAGCCGATTTTTCATGATCGAAGCACTAATTGTAAGTGACACCCGCCACCCGATCACACCCGATATAAATCCATGCGTCTCGCGGGGCTTACGAACATGACGCGTAGTATTACTATATATACTCGACCAATCAAAAACGTGAGACTGGTTCGAGGGTCGACCGCATAGGTGGAGCGTCGACATAAAACATGGACTATGAAAGTAGATAGATATAGGAATATAGTGATGGAGCATAACTCTGTGGGGCGGAAACCGTTTAGACGGGGATGCCCTGGCACACTATGCCTTCTTGTGATTGGTTACGATTGGAAGCAACCGCAATGATGTACAAATGCTGAGCAGTTTGTCGTTTCTTTATACCCACAAGGAGAGCCAATCATAGTAAGGCAGGCTCTAGCTTGAATTTGATTGGCTATGCATCGAACTCCCCGCCCCTTATTTTGGCTTCACTCCCCTTGCTAATAGGCCAGTTTATGCTTAATCTCTGTATTTCTATACCTATGTAAAAATCGGCTCATTGGCGATCGCCTTGCTCATCCCTGGTTCACATCAGTTCACATGAATAATCGCCTTTGTGCATCTTTATGACAGCCGGCTCTTGCGATATCAACTGACTTTTTCAATTATAAAATATTTCTAAAATTATGCATCAAGATTTAACGAATATTGATGCCAATTTGAAGAAACCACAAAGGGAAATACTTACCCCATATAAAATAGCGGTTGTCATGTTAATTAGAGAGTATTGCATGGACCGAGATAAAGGTATAGGATGTAATTAAATAATAAAATATTTATAATTGAAATTGTATTCATTTTTTTTAGCTATATTGGAAAGACGGGATTTTTGCATAGCAGCATTGAAACTTATACAGGTAACTGGTTAATACTAAATGAAAAATATACTCCTAGAAGAAGTATACTTCTTTTTTATTAAATATTTGTGTTTGTCATATTTTCAGTCTCCGGATATGGATTTGTCGAGTTTAATGAACATACTTTATTCACCAGAATATGTTCTACAACGTATCGGTCGTCACCTAGATACTCATTTATGTGAATTGGCATCAAAAGAAATTGAGGGTTTATTAGATTTATTTGATAGCCTTGGTCGTCTGACGAAACCTGCTTTGGAGCACTCCCTTTCTTTACCTGCTCTCAATAAGAATTCTGTTCTTGGATTATATGTCCGTCGTGTTATTGTTTTGTTTGAAAAATTGACATTTGACGAAGTAGTCGCACTCTATAATGCATTATGGAAGTATATAGAAAAGTGCATTGACACGTCAAGGCTGTCTACAAAGTCAAAGATGGATGAATCTGAAAGTTCAAAGTATGCAAAGACTTGTGTAAGAGTTATTTAATCATATTTCCAAAAAGTGTAATATCATTTAAAATATGTTTTGTTAGAGACAGATGCATTTGGGGTGGAAGACAAGCGGAGCTGCTTGTGGCTCAACAGGCACATGCATTGCAGACAGATGAGCAAAAAGCACTCACTCCTAACGAGCTTCAAGCATTCGTCCATGAACTTCTTCAATGTAGTCCATATTACGCAGAGGCTGTATGCATTATTATTTTAATATTGAACGTAGTAAGTATGATTCAAATGTAACTTATCTTCATAACTTTCAGCATTATTTGAGTTACCTAAACTGCTTACGAGTGAATGAATATTGCGGAGCATTGGATAGCCTTTATCATTGCTTCGACAGGTTTGCGCCATTAGAAAGTAGATCTGCTCCAGAAGATGGTTCTCGAACATTTCGTTACGCAGCTCTAAATTTAGCTGCGTTACATGCTCAATTTGGTCACAAGTAAGTGATCATATTGTGAACACTAAAATTTATGATATCTTAATCAACATAACTTTTCTCAGAGAAGTTGCAAAGTCTGCGTTAAAGGAAGCAATCATGTTGGCTCAAGAAGCTGGCGATAATGTGTGCCTACAGCATGCACATGCTTGGATATATCGCTTAACAAATGAACAGAAGTACGATCTCCCCATTAGTACGTAATATCATTTTCCTTAATAAGAATCTATACCATTACAGAGGTCTCCTAATTGAGCGATCTGTTGGAAAGGCAAGTATGCTAGGAATTACTCATACGACGAGTCTTGGACTCATAGCATCGGCTCATCACTCAGCATTGGAAGGAAAAAATCCTTGCCAAGTATTTGAGGTAATACGTTATATCATTGTGCACTGCAGATTTCATCGTCGTGATTGTAAAGGGTTAATTAGATTACATTACAAGGTTTAATATTATTTAGACTCTGATCAAGTCAGATGTGTTGAACTGTCAGCACTCGATGGTAGATCTCATGTCTATGACTTATGCCGAAAAGGCAGCACTGTGGGCCTACTATGGTAAGACTGAAATGTCATCGATATGTGCTCAATTGCTACTTCTTCACAATAGTGGTGATAAAAAAGAGCATATGTTCAATGGACCTTCTACGTGTCAAGCAGTCGTTACTATAGCAAATATTTTAGTTGAGTTTGGAGAGTACAATTTAGTTAATGTTGTATTATCCCACGCCAAAGAGAGATTCCCCAATGAGCCAAGTAACAAGGTGAGCAAATACAAGATAATTTGTTTGAGACTGAATCAAAACTTGTAGTGGTATCAATATACAATTCACTTCAGATCTGGATGTTAAGCGAACAACTTTACGAGTTTGTTCAAACTATGAGACATGAAAAATGGAGCGAAGCTGAAGCCATAGCTATGCAAATATCAAGTTTGGATCCATTGGAAAGTAAATTTAGGTAAATATCAATTCATAACACTACTCGTCTACCAGTGACATACTGATATTAACAATTATTTAAAATATATTAGGCAAGCTGAAGTCTGCTTAGCTAAAGGCGACTATCCAAAAGGACTCGAATACATCAGCACTATTGAAAAGACAGAAAACATAACCCCACAAAATAAAGTACGAGCAATGATACTGTCAAGTCAAATAATGTGTGCGTCGATATTGCCAGGAAGTGGAATAGCTGGATCAAATTCCTTAGTGCTTCTTAACTCAGCCTTGGATATAGCTGATCGACATCATTTATCTTACTACAAAGCCTTGCTTAAAATGCATCTTGCTAATATACAAGTGAGTATGTGCTATTCAATGTACAGAAATAACTAATTAATATCATTAATAAACTAATTTGTAGTTAGTAATGGGCATGCCGAGCCAAGCAATACGCTTAGTTGACAATGCCATTATTGAAATACTGAGCCATGGTGGATGCTACGATCAAGGCAGAGCTTTTGTTCTTTACGCTAAGTGTTTAGTTGCCACTGCTCCAGCAAGTCCCAGCAGCGTAAGAAAATCCACAATACAAGAAGCCATTAAGGCCTTGTCGAAAGCAAAGGATCATTTTAACAAAGTCGAAGCATTCGGTAGAGTCAAGAACACATTGTACCTGCAAAGTTTACTTTACCACGAGTTGGATCACAAAGTGGAACGTAATCAGTGTGCCTTTGAGTTTCGCGAATTGGATGTACAGTTTCCTACAAAGTTAAATACCATCACCTTGTATTAACTCAATCTTACTCTGTACAGAAATGTCAATAATATTCATAATAAAAAAAAAGCATAGTGTTTTCACGCACATAACCTACGATCGTCAGTAACGTCACATAAAGTTTATGAATAAAAAAGTTTCTTCGGGTAAGAAAACAAAATTAATTGGTACTTAAAAACACACTGTTAGGCTAGGTATGTATATCGATTTATTTATATTATTTATATTATGTACAAAGTAGGCTCTAACCATATCTTGGGCGCAATGGATAAACCTTTTATATACATTTATATCATTATAGGTACACCAAAAATCTTCGCAGTCACAAATGTATTATGTACTCGATGAGCTGCGATTTTCCTTTTATATCTCGTCGTTTGAGTAGTATACATAGCTATTCCGTTTAATTTTTATTTCTCTTTGCTGTCGAATTAATTCAATACCTCTTTATACGTTACTTTAGTGTACAACAATAGCCCATATAACATTCATACACATTTTCACGTACGCTTCGTAAGCAATGTTGGTTGCGATATCGAAAGAAAGTTATAAAAATATGTGTATCCTTACTGTTAACTGAATGCAAACTATTTGAACCTTCCGTTTGACTTTGTCCGCAGTTGTCGTCCTATATGGAAATCTAGCCATGAAGGGAAATGCTGATATTTTAAAAAATCTTTTCAACCGTCAGTCGCGCCATTGACCGACGCACGCAATTCGAGCTTGGGGAGGTTTCGGCAATTATTGCCATGAGCTTATTCCTTTCTCTTTTGTTTACGTCTAAAGAGCTGAAATGGCAAGAATACGAATATACATTGTCATAATGAGCTTTGGCCGTGTACTAAAAAGGCACTGAACGTACAGTAAAATCAGCCACGGTAGATACAAACGGTTAATACGAGTCTGATAATAAATACCGAATAAATACTTTAGTCCATTTACATCGCAAGATACATCGATCTGGCTCTTGTCAATCGTTTTTATTGATCATCGATAACAAAGACAATGAAAACGATAAAGGTACGACCATGACCATAATAATAAACTGCAGTGCAGCAGCGTGGAAACGTCGATAAGAAAATCATTAAAAACGCAAGTATTGTTCATGGCCGAACGAGTGTTAACGGAAAAATTCAAACTAACATACTTGGGGCTCTATTTGCCATTTAATAGTTCAATATATCATCTGTCTCCATCCGATTCTGTCGTCATTGATAAAAATGACCGTTTTAAAAAGCAGCATTCCTCCCGCCTTCGGAAAAAAAGGTTTTGGATGGTTTTTATCGTGGTGCTTATCGTCAGCACTCGCTACCAGCTAACGGTACAAACTTTATTTCGTAAGCCACTCCGACTGGCCGTTATATATATTTACGCTCGTAAGTCGAGACGATCGTTATTTATTTTTACAAAATAATTCTAGCACATACCATACCGTCGTGTACTCTAGGAAAGTGCGTACCGGCGAAAGAGAGAGAGAGAGAGAGGAAGGAAACACGTTACACATCGATCGAACACAGAGCTAAACAAACAGATCTCTTCTCTTCGACTGAGCACAAACGAAATACAGGTTAGTACAATTTCGAAAGATATTACACGCTTTCGCGTTATATGAATTCTATTATACAAATAGACTATTGTATAAGTAAAAAAGTGGCATTGCTAATATCGTTACTAAGCGATAGGTTAATTCTCTCAAAGGAACCATCATTACTCGGCCGACTAGGTTATAGTTTCTTTAACGACACATTGGAGTCTCCACGTTCGACTTGTGACAAAACGTAAAGCCGGTCGTGGCAATTTAAATGAAAATACCGATAAGACGAACAGACCTCGCAGCAGTTATAGGTTAGAATTACGAGCACGTTAAATTCAATTGGAATTTCTAACCTCTGAATTGTTTATCGTTACATCTCGTGAGACAGGGTAACGATACGATCGCTTTGATAACGCACTCCTTCGGCATCTTACGTCACACTCGTAACTGTGAATGACAAATTTGTCCAATTCGTATAACGTTAAATTACACGTAATTAATTAACGAGGACTATTACTCCGGCATTTACCTTCATTTACGTTCTATTATTATTATTATTATTATTTATTTTTTCTTCTTCTTCTAAATTTAATAATCCGTTTAGAGCTCTTTAAATGTTTCAATAGCATTGCATTCGCATAACAGTTATACACCAAATTGGAGATTTCGAGATAATTATTCGAAGAGTCACACAGCGTTACGTTTGATTAGTTTACAAGATGTTAATTACAATCCAGACTTGAATATCGAAACGATACCAAAAAAAAAAAAAAAAAATGTGATTTCGATCGTTTCAAAAGTTTGCACACACCTCTGAGATGGAACTTCGTGAATTCTCGTGGTTCTTTTATTTATTTTTCACGACAGGGAGAGCGGGGAGACGGTTCTTAATTAAATCGTAAATATTTTCATCGTAGTAAATTCTAATTCTTAAATTATCAAGACTCGCGCCCAACTTCAGGCGGGCACCATCGCGCAGTGAAATAAAGATTATTGGCGTCCTGTCGAATGAAATTTTGAAATTTTACAGACGAAGATCAACTAATTTGCGTCTAGCGAAATTACAGTCAGTCTCACTTGTTAAGAATATCGGCAGTTTCCAGTATATGCCCTGATTCAAAGCACGTGCACAGAACTCTAGATTTTCCAATAGTCACAGACAGACTTGAAATAGTGTTGAGGATCTCTTCGTAATGCACTGTCTCGTAATGCTAGGCCGCGCTAATTCTAAAATACGTTTGTACGTTTGGCAGCACGCGAGCAACGAAAAAAAAAAAAAAAAAAAAAATTCAAAAAATGAAAAATACGTAGCGGCAAATAATAACGAATTAAAGATCGAAGCGATCCCGTAAGTACAGAAAATAAAAAATAAAAACGGAATAACAGTAATTAATGTTTAATTTTGAAATCTGTCACTTTACATAGTAATAAACAAACGTCGCAGACCACATTATAATACACATTCTCGTAGTAGTTAAAAAATCAGACTTTGTAGACCCGCAGCCTACCAAACAAACATTACATTGTACATTACATCGTATATCCTTTTTTTTTTTCATCTTCTTTTCGTGGATTTACTTTGTTTTTTTTTTCTTCCTCTAATCACAGTTTACGCTGATTTATCGTGTAACTAAACATTACCAGCCGCAATATTGTTGATGGATCGTAAAGGGAGAGAATTCAGTGACAATAATTCTTAGGTTAGTTTCCCTAATCTGCATTTACTTTCGAATAACTTAGTACCGATCAAGCGTAATTCCTAGACCTTGGATCTATGGAGAAAGAAAGGAAACCAAAGAAAAAAGAAAAAAAGAAAAAATTATTATATATTACCCACGTACTTATTTTACGTTCCTCGTATCGTATATACAAACATCCCTGCGATCACGATCATTGATATACGCTCCACAATATTGATTTTTTTTTCTTTGTCAATCATACGCAATTTATTTCCAGTAGAAGAGCAAGACGGCCATCTTGAATCCGAATGCGATACAAGTGACGCGCATGCGCATTAACGTAGAAAGATACAAATCCTTAAAATTAGTTTTGTTTTTTTTTGTTTGTTTGTTTTTTGTTTTTCGTGATAATTAACACGTCACTTTTCCTCGTTAACGTTAGATCCAAGGCTAAGGTAACGTCGCGTCGTTGGTCGTCGTATCTTTAACATGGTCGTACGCCTTATAATCCATTTTGGTGCCACGTTCAAGTTACGTGCTCATTGGGGCGAGTGTCCACGGCACGGACAATCGCATTTTTCACACTCTCGAATGTCAATTTAATAGCAAAATTAAATATAGTAGCACGCGTCGTAAATTTACCACCCTCGAAACCACGATATATATATATATATATGTGTGTGTGTATATATATATATATATATATACACGACGATAGATGACATTTTTTTTTCCGTTCGTTCTGTCGCTCATGGCTTTCATTGATATTAAATGAAAAACAAAATTGAGATACACTGACAATTCTTCGCCAATACTACTTTTTTTTTTTAAAGATTTTCGTACAATCAAGGCCGGCCACTTCCTTTCGTTGGTAAAACGCATTTACGAGTGGACACAAATTTCGTGCGCATCGGCCGTGCGCAGGTCTAGTAAAGTTCTGCGCGACCTTCGTGATCTCGACGAAGAAAACAATAATCAAATCGAACGAAGTTATAGCACCGCCTCGATCGCCGATACTAATTTGAAATGTCGATTTACCAATTAAAAGGATCATGGCACGACTCTTGGATGTGTATGCTAAATCCGATCGATCGATAACGTACGCAACTTGTCTTTGAGGTTATGTAGACTTTTTTTTGTTCTGGTCTTCGACGCGAGAAATAACAGGGACCAAAACCAAGACGCACAGGTTTTACAATAAAAAAAAAAACCGTCTACAGCACCAACTTAGAAACTCAAGTAATTAATATTATTAATCGGTTCGTCGGCGACAAATACAAATTAACCATGTCTCGTCGTATCTGCGTCGTTGTCGCTGATCGCGTAAAATACAAAAAAAAAGAAAAGAAAAGAAGAAGAAGAGAGGAGAGAGAGAGAGAGTGAAATTAAAAGAAGGCAGCGCATTCAACTTAAAGTATTAATTACATACGACAATAATTCTTGGTGATTCAGGAGATTGGGTTTTTCTTGTCGTTTAGTTTTAGCATCCATTACCTTAATTCTGCGCGCATATCAGTAACAAATATATCATATGCGCTCTTTACTATAATGTATAGGTACCATATAATCGTGTAACATCTAAAGCCAAGCTCCTGTAATATACACAACACTTGAGGCACTTAATTGTGTGCTCAAATACCATTATTTTTTTTTTTTCGTTTTCTTTCCTCACATCTCTTATGTTACTTGCCAAAGCATAATTCTAAATATGTTATCTCTCGTAACGATATTAAAATAAAACAGTGCCGTAATGAGGTGTCGTGTCGTAACGGCGCCGCGACGATTACAATTTTCATTCGGTCGAACGCGAATTTAATGCCGTCGTACGAAACATTTTCCAGAATATCGATTTCAATCTTGCGTCTCCGTCGTTAATCGTCGGGAGGAGAACTTACGAAGCTTCCAACAGGAGACTAGGAATTTTAATCGCGACGATTAAATAAATGTGGCAACGGTGCCGCCATTCCGTGCTGGGATCGTGCGCGCGCAGCTTTACTATTTTATAATCGTAATGTCCGAACGCTTTCTCGCCGAGGTAATCGCATTGGGTTTACGAATTCGGATATTTTGTATTTCGAGATGAGCTCACCGTGTATTTTTCTTTCCTTTCCTCTTTACCTCGATATCAGAATTTCTCGATCGAATTATCTTATGTCAGCGAAGTGACTTTACCGTCGCTCTCGCGTCTGCGCGTAACCTAAACCCACGTAACTGGGATCCCGACGTGTCCGGTCAGCTGACGAAAACCGAAGCACATTCCTTCTACGTAAATTTTCGAAAGTACACTTTTTAATTTGTATTTCGTAGAAGTATACCTATATCGTCTCTAGTTCCACGTAATACGAGTTTTAACATACCGGGAACATCGATATTACGCTAAATTCAATATTCCTAGCACCCCCCCCCCTCTATTACTTTACAATAATTACACGACTGAGATAATAGGTTAAGTATTATAAATTGATTTTCTTTAAAAAGGCATAAATGAGAGTAAAAATTTAATAAACTAACCCCCATACCTCTTTATTTTCTCTTCCGTCAGACAAAACATTACTAATTTCTAACGTCTGATCGATTACACTTTGTCTCGTGCCACGGACAAAGTGCCGCGTGTCTCTCTCTCTATCTCTTTAGGAAGAAAAAAGAAAAAAATCGTCATACGTCTACTTTTTTCTTTAGCATCGTGACAAAATTAAACTACGGAAGCTGTCGTTCGCATATTTTTTTTTTTCCTTTTTAATAATTTTCTCCTAAAACTCTCCCAACGATTCTCTCGAGTTCTAACGGGTGCGCTAAAATAACGTCGAATAAAAAAAAAAAAGAAGTCATTATAATCCTCGACTATACATTGGCCATAAACTATACGTATATCTCTGTTCCCTGACACTGGAAGTCACGCCGAAGCACGCGAGACCTACTATAGCCACACTCGATCTCTCTTTTCCATTGGCGCGGTCGATATTCTGGAAAAACGTAAATTCGACGATTAAACATCCGAACGAAACTACCTCTAAGATTCGTACAGCAGACGTTAAAGTCACGAGCGCAAATACATGACGTACGACTGTCATTTAAAAAGTTTTTCGCCTAACCGTAAAATCAGGTTTCTTCGAAATTCGACACGGTCGTGAAATTCTAAAGCAATATTCTCGAATAGAGGTTAGGTCGCAATCAAGCAAGTCCGTACCTGTTCCAGATGCTCACGAGTCAGCAGGGTTTGGCACAAAGATAAACTTTTTCCCAGTTACGGCCCTGCATTGAAAGGAGAGGGGGGGGAGTAGAAGGACGAGGGACAACAGGAACGAGCGTGAAGTAAAGAAGGTGGGAAGGTGTAGTAGGGACGAGTAGGTGGGTACCTTCTTTTTTTTTTGTAATTTTCTTTTTGGATCGACGGAACAGCGTAGGTTGTAATTAAAAGATTAACACGTTAGTTTAACATTTTTACAAGCTAACGAATATGTACCTCCAAAATCACAGAACCAAAGCAATAACGATACTCCCCCCCACCCCGCCCCTTTTACACGGTACGTATCATCCTGTAAGCGAATCCGTGTCCCCTGATACGTAGGGCGAATGACTGTCTCTTTTGAATGATTCGATAATAATCTGTGGTACAGTCGGATGTCGCGTTAATCGTAGGCGAAGTCACTGTACAATGTAAAAAGTTCTCGTGCCCACTGTGAATTTACCACTTTTGGATTAAAAGCAGCGTCAATCGATCGTCTCGATCGGAAATAATGTGTAACTGCTAAAAAGTATCGTAACCGATCGCAGCGACATCTGTGAGAGTTCTCGTGTCAATGTAACGGGTATGCCCCATTGCTTAAGGACTTTCCGGTTCGAAGAAGTTCGGATTCGTAGCTCCGCGTCCAGAATTGGCGACAGTGGCGCCACCAGGGACTCGCGAATAGTAGAAAGACGTGTCGATTCGTTACTTACACGTTTTGCCTTTATACGTGTCCGTCCCTCTCGTCCGTTTTGTGTTTTGTACAAGGAACCTCTCGACAGTGTTGCGCTACTTGGGCATAGCTCGGCCTCGTAAGATCCTGCGGAAAGAAAAAGAGTGGAGTTAGGGTCTCTCGAAAGGGCATCCTCGAGCAGTCATTAAAATTCCGTTAAAATACTACAAAAAAAAAGTTCATCCAAATACGAAAAAAAAATTTTTGACTTTTGCTTGTACGATTTGACTTTTGCTTGTACGATTTGACTTTTCTACAAGTACCAAAAAAAGTAGCCCCGTTGACTCGAGGCAAACGGTACCATCGATTTGCACGCGTACTCTAAATCGACGCCACGAGACCCTAGAAAAACGGTCAATTCTAATTCACGATCCGTAAAAAAAAAAAAAAAAAATACTAAAATGGCTCAGACTTCGCCTTCTCACAAATAATATTACATCGCACGTGTCTCATACCAGCGTGAACCCAAAAATCTTTGTTACACTCTAGCAACACGTGCTCGCTCTTGGAACGCACTACTACGGAATTTCGTCCGACCCAACAGCCACATTAAGACAAACTGAAAATAAGATCATCATCCAACCAGACTCAAACAATATCTATAAATATTCCGTGCACAGGTAAAGTCTTCTAAACCACTAAAAAAACGCGTCTAACAAAGACAATAAATAATCACGTGATATCCGATACAACAATAACCTCGTATCGCGCGTCACACCTAAATTTCAACCCGCCAATAAAAAAAAAAAAGTCCCTCGACTCCTCCCATGCTGTACTATGTGATAGTGCTTTCCTCTCGATTCAATTAAAAACATGATCTATGGATCGTGCATCGATCGATCGTCAATCTCGATGATCATCGGTCACGCCGATAAAGCCTGATACGACAGGAACGATAACCGTGAACAATGGCAACGGGACTGCGAGTGCCGCAAGGACTTAGCTCAGTAAGAAAAAAAAAAGAAAAAAGAAAAAGAAAAAATAATAATAAACAAAATCAATCAAAGACCTAATCGATAATATTAATCACGAGTCAATAAAGAAAGCGCAAAGAATACGATGCCTCGATCGAGTCAACCGAATCGAAGCGTTCGATTAGAATTGTCAAGATCATCAGGAGTAGGAGGAGGTGGGGTTCGGGGGGGGGGTGTCTGGTAAGCAAGATGAAGAAGATTACTTACTAGAGGAGAGACAGACGCCACTCCGGTCTGCGTTTGAGGATTCTGTGGGCTAGTAGGGACGTCGCAGTCACAACTGGCGGTCGCTGGTTCGGAATCTTCAGCTGCATGCGCGTTTGTACTTATGGCCTCGTCCACACCGTTCACCATGTTCGAGTCGTCAGTCTTAATAGATCTGTTAGCGGTGCATTTCAGTAGTAAGGGGCTAAACGTAGGCGGTGCGTAAGTATAGCAGGTGTGTACGTGTCGTGTCAAAACATACGAAACACCAGAACGACAATAACAGTTGTTTACGAGAAAGACAATAAATTAAAGTAACAAAATCGATAACGACAACCGGGCACAACGCTACTCAACGAGCAACAGGAGGACACTCGATAACCGATCCTCCCTAATGACTATTGGGCATCGCTACGTGACGTGACCAACGTGCACCAGCGCGACTCCTTCGAGATTCACGGACAGTGCGCGCGCACGTTCTTTCCTGTCCATAGGCGTCTCTGTCTCCCTCCTACGCTATCACGCCTGCGGGCCCCTTTTCTTCTTTCTCTCTCTCTCTCTCTCTCTCTCTAGCGGCGAAACGGCTAATCCTAGGTCGGGGGAGGTGTGGGGGGGGGGGGGTGCTTGCAAGGTGGCCAACACACGGTTTAACAAACCAGTATACACATCGTTTATTTTACTTTCATTGACAATGATTCTATAGTCATTACCAAATAATAATGAACCATGCTTTTATTGTATTTACGTGTCGAAAAATTACAGCTTAAATTATTTATTCATTAAGACTACAACTTTTATTCAAAATGCTTTTAAAAGTAACTTGAAACCGAACAATTAATAATAATAATAATAACGTAATAATAATAATAACGTAGTAATAATAATAATAATAATAATAACGTAATAATAATAATAATAATAATAAACCCTGAATATTATAGTAGTCCCTAGGTATTGTTCATCTGTCGCGGCAGTACAGGCAAGTAATTTACACCCATGCTACATAGAGAGAGATCTATGCATTGTGCTACCACATAGTACCGCATGCATTCGCGCCATATCTGCATATATATTACGACATCGGGTCACATTTAAGAGTATCCGTTGCGCGCGCGGGGAGGGAGCAGCGGGAGCAGCAGCAGCAGCAGCAGCAGCGCGGAACCTGCGTCGACTGACTATCGTTTATCGAATGCCTCCGTCGTCGCCCTCTCTTTGACTCGGTTCGTGGCGAACTTCGCGTTCCTTCGGTTTTTCTTAACCTTTTTTTTTCCTTCAGTTTCTTTTTTTCTTCCCTCAAATAATAACTATCCCATCGGCGCGTTAAGAGATCGCGGGGACAACACTCGTTTCCGAAAGGACAGGTCTGCATCTGTAAAAGTCGCTTGTCATCCCGATCGTACGTAGAGAGTTTAGTAAGTAAGTAAAAAAAAAACGGCATCGCCTGAAGTCAGCTGGTTCGTTTGATTTCTACGGTACGACCATGTTCAGGCGGTACGTTTCTACCGAATGACTCAGCGTGCGCGTGTGTCTGTGTATATATGCATGTCCGTGCACGTGACTCGTCCATCGACGCGGGAGGAAGATTTGTCGCCCCGTTTCGAATGAATTCGTGATCGCGCGAAAGCGGAGAGAGAAAAGAAAAATGGCGAATCGAAGGGAACACGTAGGGGGCGCGCGCACGTGTCAATTATTGTTCGACGACGAACGTCGTAAGGGACGAGCGACGATGTCGAATGTCGTTCGGGAGAAGCGCGAAGGGGTGGGGAGGGGGGCCAGCACGAGCGTTATGTACAAGAACGGGGTTTAACGTCGTATTGGGAAAATTCGTTATATACGTCGGTAACGTTAAATGCGCCTCGTCGAATAACGAAGGATAGAAGCGACGGAATAATGGGGGGGGAAAAAAAGAAAGAAAAAAAATTGACTATCGGTACGACAAAGAAGGACAAAGCTAAAATATGCGCGACTCGTTCGTTCTGTTACTGTGCTATATATGTATACGTATGAAATTATGAATATACATATATAGATATATATATATATATATATAGTGTATAATGTATGCCTGCGTATCGCTATGCATTTTAGCTTTATGTAACGTCGAAACAAAAGAAAAACGATTTTAGGATCTCGCGATTTGTACAACGTGCTAGCGAACGAATGAGCAGACATAGAGAGAAAATAATAGAGATAGGTGAGTTACCGTTAAAAATCGCGTGTATATATATGCGTACATATACTAACGTATTGGATAGATATTATTCACGCAGAAATCTCGTGTAACTGAAGGCTGAAAATTATGTAGAGAGACAACGCGAGAGGGCGTTAAGCTCCGTACAAAGTGAAGAGCCGAGATTGGACGAGAGTTGCTGTCGTGAGACAAGGAAAAGAAAAAAAGAAAATCATTCGACGCTTTCACGATGCGCCATCACACACAACAACAACCGCCATCTAGCGGAGTACTACCTAAATAAGAGAGAGAGAGAAAAACTAAAAAATAAATTTCCGGCAATTAATGGGACTGTCGGGCATGAATTTTCATTTTCATATCACTTCCTTATCCTCCCTATCTCTCGAAGCAATTCCAATGAGAAACAGACGCACGAGTCTGTCGACCTGTCGTATCCTGCACGCCCGGGCGACTCCTCCCGCACGAACTTGCAGCCTCGCGTCACACGATTTCACGTGCTCGCCGAACGAGACAGGATTCGCTTCCCGAATCTCTCGCGCTATTTATAAACGACTAAAACAAAATGGAGACTGTTCGCGAAGGGGTAAACAAAAAAAAGTACGAGCGTTGCCACGGCGCAAGGATAACATTCGATGTATTTCCCGTGAGCGCGCAAACAAACGCCTTTCCAATTTTTCCTCTATATATATATATATTGAATTACGAGTATACAAGATGGTGGACGTTGGTGGGATGACGATCGTGGAGCAACGAGGAAACAAAAAGAAAAAAAGAAAAACAAATACGCATCCACCGTAAAAAACGCATAGCACATTACGCAGCCAACGACGACACTCAATAGGACAACTCAGCATTCCGCAGGGCTTCGTGTCCTGCACCTGGTACGTCGCCCTTATCGTTCCGCCGTTGCACGGGTCCTTGTGTAGACATATGTGTACACGCATACACATATATAAATACGCATACACATCCCACACATATACACATACCGATGAACACCATTTAAAGCAATCGAATAATTCTTAACAAGGCGTTGCAAAAGAATGTTTCGATGAAAAATTAAAAAAAAAAATAAAAATAAAAATTTTCAACGATACTCGCGACCGTAAAAAAAAAAGAAAAAGAAACGAAAGTCTTTTAACATGCACGCGTATGGGACCCGTGCATGTCAGAGTGTAGCGCTGTCTGCGCGCGCGACTTCGTCCTCGCGTAATCGCGTGTACCCCGCGTACACGCATTAGAGCGCCAGCGCGCGTGTAAATATATATATATATATGTATATGTATATATATATATTTATACGATCATATATAACTCTACATATATGTATATATATATATATATAAATATATATATAAGAATAAAGGACACTCACTTATCGGGAGATGACGGGGGAGTGAGAGTGATGGTGCTGAGAGCGATGTCTGTGGAGTCAGTGTTGCCAGCAGAAGCATTGGAGCTGGTGGCGGCTGCGGCGGAGGAGGGAGCCGCACCAGTGCCGGCGGCAACCGCGACAGGAGCAGGGCTGACGGTGATGGCCGCCTGAACAGCGGAAGCGACAGTCTGGGATACAGTGAGTCCCGAGGTCCCAGGATTGGCGACGGGATCTACGTGAGCGCCAGCGTTGGATGACCCTGGGCTCGTTGACCTGCTGCTGTTGCTGGTATGCTGCTGCTGCTGCTGCTGATGCTGCTGGTGGTGATACTGTTGAGCAGTCCCTACCGTGGGTTCCTTGTCCTTTGTGCTTTTTAGCTTAGCAGTGCCCTTGACCACGTCCGAGAGCCTGTTCTGAGATTGCAGGCTGTCGGTAACGGCACTCTCGGTCGGAGCGCTGTGAGACTTTGCAGGATCCGCATCGAGGCCAGGAAGCGGAGGGAAGGCTGCAGCCTCCAGGTCAAACTGGACCCCTCGATTATACTGCGAGTTACTGGCCGGATTGGACTCCCTGATCGACGGCAGAGGGCTACTGTTGTTGGCTTTAGCGAGGGCGTCTTGGTCTTTGGTCCTGCGGTGTGTGCGATGACGCGGAAACTGAACCGGCGAGTCCAGATTCTGAGCATCGACCTCCTGGGGCCCCTTGACGTGGCTGCTGCTGCTGCTGCTGCTGTTGCTGCTGCTACTGTACTGAGCCTCTCCAGCCGACGTGGCTGTATGCGAGGAATGGAACTTTGTGCCAGTTTGATAGGAAGAGGCTGGCTTCATCGTGGGCATGCTCGACGAGAGCGCTGGAGCCGTCGCTCCCAGGGACACTGGACCACCGCCGCTCATTGGAGCATGTGAACTCCGACCCATCGGGGCCATACCACCACCGCCATCCATCAAGCCACTCCTTTCAGATCCATTCCTCTGCTTGTTTCTGGATGACAGAGAAAAGTGTTCTTAAAGTTTTTGTCTTTTAAACCAAACTCTACCTCGACGCACAGCAATGACGTTCCATGTACACGATAAACATGTCTGATAATCATTAATCACCTGAACGTCATGAATAATTTTCTAGAGCTCAACTGGCGCCATCTGGCGAAATCGTACCGACACCACCGTATCGACTGACAAGCTCATATCCCAGCGCAAAAGATCATCCTTACCTGTTTCTCTGATTGTATCTTGCGTTGGGTGGTTTGAACGAGGTGTGCGGTGTAATACCGTTCATCGTAAAGACACCGGCCATGTCGAAATACGCAGGACTCGCAGGTCCCCAGGGCATCATCCCGGCCGGGTAGAACGGTTGATGCTGAAACATTAAGGATCCAGCTGCACTCTCGAGCGTTACCGATCTTGAAATCGCTACCGCAAATAAATCTCTCAACGGTTAATTCACCGGTTGCCGACGTTCGATGAGCCTCTCGCGAGACACATAACAATGTAAATTCATTTCAAGCATCGTCCCGTTATCCTCATTCAATGATTTACTCACATAGACATGAACCTGGTTGGGGTATGGCGGCATAGTCGTTTGCGGCATAGTCGTACCATTAGTGTACAGGAAGCGTTGCTGACCAGGCGGATAGCTGCTCGGGTCGTAAACGGGCGGCGCTGGAGGAGTTCTGTATCCATTCTTAATTCCACCAACACCAGCCACTGCTGGTATCGGTAGCCTGTTCATTGGTTTAGCTTTGATGCGTGCCATTATTGGCTTTCCCTGAATAGCAAGGACCAAAGAAAGGACACGTGATTGAGTATGTATCGGATCTTACAGAAAATCAAATGGCAATCAGAGAATTACTGACCAGAGTCAATCTATCCTTGGGTCACGATAATCTCTTATCTTTTATCGCGTGTATTTTAACGTGTTATGACTTCAAATCGATATTGCTCCATTTACCACCTGATTTAAGATCACGACCGAACGATCGATAATAACGAAAACTTATTTAATTTCATTGAGACAGAATTGTTTCTTTTTTTTATACCTATACGCGTTACCGGCAGTATCTCGGTACGCGACGGGAAGTCTATTGTTATTATTAATAATGTTATACTACAGCGCAGGTAATTCAAGCTTCTGCCGATAGGTGCCTCTAAGTGTCATAGTCCAAAGGTTAATACGTTACCTGAAATTCTCGTACTTCTTCACGTAGAAACCTATACGCCTTTTGAGCATCCTCGTCAGATTCAAAAGTTACATACCACGAGCTATTATGGGCGAATTCGCATGAGATAAGCCTTGGACAACCCTCTCCTGAGAATAAATTCTGTGAACGTAAAGAAAAAAAAAAAAAAAAAGACAGTCTTAAATCAAAATTCTCTGAGTAGAAAAATAATCTACAGATATACACATGTATAAGAATCAGTTTGGAACGTGATAAATATATCCAAAAAGCGATTACGTATGACAATAGTAAAAATGATTTTTCCTTGAAATTATTATTACATATATAATCGTGAAACTCGATGGAAACTGTAATTGTACGATATTAATTATTATCTGGAAAAAAAAAATAATAAAATAAAGAAGACTGACCTTCACGTCTTCCAGCGGTGTGCTATCTGGAATTTCCCGGAGAATTACGATACATCGTTTGTGATTTGGCCTGACTTTCTGTCCTTCCTCGTCCACTTGGACGTTGGGAGACTCGCGCAGCACCTCGGTTATTAATTTTATATCCTTCGTCAGTTTCTTCACCTGGTTAAAATTCGCTACCGTCCATATCGGCACATACTGATCATTATCCATTTGCGACAATAAATATGTATCATTGGCTAAGTTCTCTCTGAAAAAAAAAAAAGAAGAAACATAATTGCTTCGTGACTGTTGATCATTCTCTTTTTTTCTCTTTGTTCTCTTTCTCTTTCAACCGGTTAATGCTATC
>JARQSV010000348.1:1651687-1674435 GCA_030142285.1 Calameuta idolon | reverse complement strand
CATAATTGCTTCGTGACTGTTGATCATTCTCTTTTTTTCTCTTTGTTCTCTTTCTCTTTCAACCGGTTAATGCTATCCTCAATTACAATCGTAAAGCAATAATAAAGATACAGAGCAATACTGCTAGGTACAAAGTAGTACCGAGGAAATATACGTAAAACATGACCGCATGCGTCACAGTCTGTTAAGCGACACAAATTTATACATGTCACAGTAACGAAATAACCTGGCAGCGTTATTAAGCTCTGATTTAAGTCGGTAAGTTCGTACATACTTTAAATTAGATTCGTAGGAGTTTACAATTTTCGCACGTCAATCGGCCGTATGTAATTTAATATGAGTGATAAAACGGAATAGCATCTTGTAATACAACCGGCGATATTGAATTGCATAAACATATTTTTATTATTAACCGAAGGAACGAAAGATACATTATAAGTTCCAAGTATAAAGCAAACCCCAAATCTTTTGAGATAGCGTAACGAGACATTAGTCACGAGGTTAGTTCAAGTAGTGTCGATATCAACAGTCTTGATATAACGTGAACGTTTTATAATGCAATAATTAATGAAGAATAGATAAAATCAAGTTGAATCCTCATACGGTCCAATAGCACCGAGTGAAGGTCAAAGTTAATTGCCAAAGTTTCAAGTGACGGGACTTACCTGGAGAAGTAATATTCAAGTTGAGAAGAGAGCATCTGTTTCAATTGTTCCAGAGGTATGCCGGGCACGGAGAGATCAGCCATCGGTGCAGGCGCAGGGGGTGCATCTCCTAAGGGTGCAACATCGACTGGAGCATAGCCAACCGCACCACCCATACCTATGGGATGTTGGCCTGAAGGATCGAGATTACCCGCGCCCGCATCGAGCATCAATTCGCCTCCGCTCGGTCCTCCGTTCATGACGCCGTAGTCTAAACTCGAAGCGTTACTGCCAACAACACCCCCGACAGTACCCAGGGGTTCAGGGGTGGCTGGGTAAACCGCCCCTGGTGGGAGCTTCCCAATGTCCCCATTCATGTACACGTACCCTGGAACATAACCGAGAAATATATATAGACAAATGAGATACGTTTGATATCGTTTACCCACGACACGTGCTGCTATTTCCTTATGGTTCATTCCGAAACGCAAGGTGAACGCTATGGGAAAATACTGCTTAGTGATTTTCATTGTATGAACATGGTAAGAGGATTTGATATTTAAAAGAAAATATAGATGCCTGTGCTTACACGGTGTTCATATGGAAGTACCAAATTGGATTGTACGATATGCATGTGCTGTCTTTTGGCTAGAACATGTGGCTGCAGATCTTTGTGAATTATGCTTGGTACTTTTTGGTTTTGCTTTTTTGGTTTCTTGTATATGTTTGTAAAATAGTTTATCAACGTATCACTGAAAATGTTCAATTCGATGAGAAGTATGATCATCCTGATATAATTTTAAGTGTAATGAAGTTTGTGCTTTTCGTGTTGTGTAAGTCAATGTTTAAGCGAGGAGTATATCGAGAATTAGAGAATTACTTATGAAATTTGCTGGAATCATATTGCGGTATATGATAAGCTATTGACAAATGACTTGTTCTACTTATTGATCTATCTAAGGCTACTACTAGAATTCATGAAATGTTTTTCGTTAATTGAAAAAAACTATGAACCATAATTTTAATCTTCATTCAAGTTTATCTGATCAGTATCCAAAACTGAAATTGAGTCGTTATATAAAAGAAAGTCAATTTTACGAGACTATACATCAATGTCCTAAGTAATCTAGCATGCAAAAAAAATCTATGATAACTAGCTGACTAAAACATCTGTGGATATGCTGCAAACGTTTGATTGAGATTCCCACCCCCTTTTTATACTCACAAATCAATCCTTACCCAAGCTAGTAATAACACACGTTAGAAATTCCTTTTGCACAGCATATCATGCCTACAACAGCTGAACTCTCGCATATTACATACCTGTTATGGATTTTTCTGAAAAAGGTTGCATCATAGGAGGCAACAATTTTCAAGAGAATAATATGACTTTCTGACGTGACTGGCTAAATCTCAAGCGAAGTAAGAAGCTGCACCATGAAAGACAAATATGTTTAAAATATATAATTTACAACTGATCGAACGTGAGCAAACTATTGATAGAGGCAACATTGAAAATTATGTAAATATTAAATACTGAAGTTATATTTTGTATTCGCCGCACTTTTGACTATGCAGTCAATGAAGTGAAAAGGGAAGGAAAAAAAAGAAGAAAGATTTGACGCGTAGCTGTACCAGATTTTCATAAACCACGCTATGGCCAAGTGAAACCATAGAATTATATCGATAATATCACGGAGCAAAGAGGAAAAATCGACGAGTTATCGTGGGGAAAAAAAAAATAAACTCGAAATTCATTTCTTAGCGCTTTCAAAAGCAAAGTCAAGAGCCGTCCGGACGAACCATACCACATGCGAATTACTGTCCTCGCGCAAGCACAGCATGCGATCGCCCAATGTTCACGTTGGAACGTCACATTGTATCCCTCCGGCGGAGCTGTCTGAGAAAGGTTACACCGTGGAAAGTAAGAATTTTGAAAGGGCAAGATATGCAATATGTTGGATGCGACTGGCCAAATATAGAGCGAGATGTTGGCTGGGCTAGCGGCGATCACGCACGCAACCACAACGACAACCACCCCGCGAGTGCACTTATGTGTAGCAAATGTCGTTACTGAAATCACCATTCATCCCGAAACAATCCCGGATTCCATGTGCCTTTATCAATAGCTGCTCTCGCCAGCTTCGTTTACTGGCTCGTTCTCGGGAGTAGGACCGTGGGCACACACCGCCGTGTGCTAAACGCACCCTTATTCCTCTCCCTTGAGCCAATATTCATTAGCCACGAGCACGTCTTCCCGTTCCTCTACATCGTTCGTATTACTGCGAATTACGCCGTTTGATAATTTTGCTAAAATCTTACCGAGGAGAAGAATCAACTCAACACAATTTCTCAAGGAAACTACAAAATGGCCGACACAGAAAGGCACATGCCGTGGCTCAATGCATTGTGGGCTGCAGCTATGTAGGCTAGTAGCAATGCCATCTCTTGATTCCGCTCGAACAACCGATATAACCGCCAGATTCGAACGTTACATCAACTCCAATCGACTCATCCTCACGACGCAACTGCAACGTCCCGTTTTCTCTCTCCTCCAAGCCCCGTTCCAATTTCTTTCATAGATCGAACATTCAAGAACGCCCTTTACTCAATTCGATTTAACGTGAAACACCCGACAACCATAGCTGATCACGAAATGGCACGTGAAACACCTTTGTCTCCCTTCCTTTCTCAATTTTCTACTATCCTTCTCTTCTCGAACCCTCGATCTGTCAGCACCGTTTAATCTATCTTCGACTATTTTCTTTTCCGCCACACCAGTTGTACTGCAATGCACCAGTCATGGCGCACAGTTTTCATCATGCTAGAATGCGATTGGCTCGTTACACTTTGGCTGACTCCCAGTAGAGTTATCTGAACATGACATGACTAATCTGAGGACATCGACGACGATCCCACATGGTCCCCGCAAACGCCCGACGTGACATCATCTACTCCGAGAGAATATTTTAACACGCACGCATGACAATTAACGAATAACGAGCAAACAATGCACATGACTGTACCGAAAGACGGGACAAACTCTCCGTTTGATATCCTCAAAAGAAAAAACCTCCGTTCTAAATTCAAACATGACCTTTAACACATACGTCAAATTCCTGACTCCTTCCAGAATTTCACGTTCGTTGTCCAAGGTCCGTGACGAATTTTTCAGTGGATCAGCAACCATTTTGTATCTAACGGAAATGGGAAAGTTTATACGTACGCATTGAATACGTTGGACATTTAAATTCAAATTACAATTTTACCTTATCGTTACGTAAAATTAAAAAATTACTTTTACCTCATTCATCGGAAAATAAAATTTCTTCGACTATACGGTAACGGTGTCAAATAAAGCTTAGTTCTTATCCTTTTCGAGTAAAAGTAAATACGAAAGATATTAAAGGGGTCTTTAAAAATATTCTTGACGGTAAGCATTGATAAGGAATCAGCAACCGACTGCATGATCATGTTCACGTATATTCTAAATTGAAAATGCAAACGAATAAAATAATGGATCGAATGATCGTTTTATCTTTGTCATTTGTCTAGATAAAATATGCTTCCAGTGTATAATATAACTTGATGGATTCGTGAAATTTTTACCGTTCAAGAGAATCACATCTTTAATACTCATTGTTAACAGATACTGGGTGAACGATGGACTTGGACACGAGACTGAGTCTGCGTCTAAAAATAAATGACTTGGTCAAATCGAACAAATGTCGGTGCATCTCAGGTCTGCAATGTGTTGCACCATTTGTTCCGACCAAATATTTATTGAACGCGTACCAATATCATATTGACATATACAATTTTGGAGTTAAATTCACTTTTTGGAAATAACACACTATATAAATATTTTTTTAAATTGCTTTCTTACATGGACTGATATGGGAAACATTATATATAGAGTATAAATACAAATTTGTCGATTTTTATACATAGACTATTGTATTGCCACCAGTATCAAATGTATCGTAGAGGACAGAATGAAATAAATTCGAAAGCTACTGAATTACCATTTATTTATCTAAAACAGTCACATATGTTTACTAAAAAGGCAATTCATTCAGTAAATACTGGTTTTATAATGAAAAAAAATTATTTTAAATCAGCCCCACCCCACCCCCCCCCCCCAAATTGTGTATCATTATTGTTACATTAAAATGTTATATTTTAATAAATAATACAATGTGGAATAAAAGGCACGAAAGTCGAAAACAAATGACATTTAAGCGCAAACTACACTCTGTTGTCCTTACTGTATACAGAAAGCAAAATAGTCAGTAGTTACAAATGATGAGAAGCCAATCTGAAACCTATGAGAATGCATTTTATCTTCTCTGAAGACATCTATCGCACCCAGATACATATCATCTAATATGAAAAGAAACATCCATCCGTTACTATCTGTATCTATCGCTTGTAAATGTGTTCTCTCAAACAGCTACGATTATTACTATTATTTAAAATGTGAGAAAAATTCAGTAGATTATTTACCATAAGACTGCAAAATATTGCTTTTTCCTATAATCTTACAAAATGTCTGATTAGAATATTGTGCCTATATGGTATTGTTATATATTTTTTATTGAAATATATATGCGTATATAATAGGGTATCCCACGAAGTATCAACAAGTAGTAGTGACTGATACAGATAATTTAAGATGATAAGGTGTTGGTGATGGTGGAGTTGTCTTAGGTAGTGGCATGGATGGTTGGTTGATTAAAAACCGTGAACCTTCAGCTGGTCAGGCTTTGCCAGACCTGATTTCGTTAGCCACTGGCATATATTTTCTCGCTGGTCCCCCTGCAGCTGCAGCACCTCCCCGTACTCCGGGTGCTCGATTACAGTCCCATTGCAGGCAAACTCCTGTAATTGTTTGTACCGGTAAATAGTTTTCCTACTTTAATTATGCATCAGAGCTTTCTAACGAATGGCATAAGTTGTCGTATGTTGATCGCTCCAAAAGCATCGGCATACGAGTTACATTGATAATAAATAAAACAATCACTTGTAAAAAAAAAAAGTATTCGATTAACATTAACAATGGAATTGTACCGATGAATTCATTGATCACATGTGCGCATATTCAGGAACAGCCATCAATTATAAGGTCAACACAGGCAAGGTCACATCAATAGCTGTTTCTACATATTGGTGATACCAAATGAGGACAAGGTCACATAAATATAGTCTCATAAGCTCTGATACGCATTACTCATCAAAAACTTCTAGAAAAATCACGGGTATGACTAACTTACAAAGAAAAAGGAAACTTCCAAAATCTTCTAGAAAGCTGTTTTTTTTTTTAACAATATTCACAGCAAAATCAAATTGCCGATAGTTTGGCCCAATTGACGCACAACTAACGAGAATACAAATGATAATTTTATTTCTGCTAGATATAGGTCTTCAGCGATAAATACAACGCTGTTCCATCGCTTGAAAAATCTTTCACGTCAGTTCTAAATATAGACGAGTTAACACAAAGTGACAGCAAAGAGACAATTGTTCCGCAAAGTAGCGATGTCTCACCTTTTTACATGCCCGGACAATTTTTTTCAAGTCATATTCAGAAGAAAGCCCTTGCACCGTGGTTAAGGTCTTGCGACCATTCCGCTGTTGGATCCTTATATGCACGAGACCGTCTTGGACATCATCATCTGAACCCTTGATTGCATCTGCAAAGGGGTCTGTGAAACAAACAAATGCTCCATATTATGCTAATGCCCAACTGCTCCAATAACTTAAGGAAAGTCAGAATGGTTTAAAGTTTCAATAAACGATATGAAAACGTTGGATTTTGAAAACGTTGCCAGAACGTTGTAACCAGGTTGATTCGTATGATGCAAGCGAAGACGCGACGGCCATTTTGCCAAAACTATTCTCTCGGTTACGAAGGATTTAATGAACGGAAAATATAATACTTACCGAATGTGTTGAGATTCTGGATGGACATACGACAAACAAAATATATCCCTCGAAGATATATAACTGCAAATTGCAAGTACAGTCGAGAAAAGTGACGGATGATGTAGGATAACACAAGCACTACGCAAGAATACTGTTAAACCCAAAAAATCTTGTACGGCGGCCGAACTCAACCGGAAGTAAAAGTTGCATTTGTCATGGGCGATGGGTGGGGTTAGTTCGGGTTCACAAAACTGATTTATCTTACGCGCAAGCCTGATCCACAATGCAAATACTCGTGCTTCCACGGTAGCCCATTAGAGATACATTTGCAACGTTTAAAATTGTTAAACACTTTCTCAAGGTAAAATTACTTATAAAAATGTACCGTAAATAAATAATTGTTCATTTTAATTATATAAGTCTTATGAAAATAGGCGAATATAATATATTTTACTGATAAATGAAAAAAGTGAAGCAAAATTTCTCATGTTTCAAGGAATTTGTATATCGTCTCGTTAGGTTTTTTTCAAAATCTACACTACTGGCAAATTTCTTCACTTTCGGATATTATTTATCCTGCGGATAAACTCCTAAAACATGAAAACGATTGGTTAGCTGGGGATTTATCCGCAGGATAAATTTTATAAGAAACTGAAGAAACTGGCCGTAATATTTAAATATTTTGAGACATTGTTAGAAAATGTATGTTATGAGGAATGTCGTAAAAGTTTTTTTTTTATGAATTTAATGTTACAGAATATTCTGTTATCTCAAAAGAGAGCGGGATGGTAGCACAAGAGAGCATATGACACTATTCAAAATCGTACTTTCCTTTCTATAATAATTCTTCACCACGAAGCTTATTTGTCAATCGGCTGAAGTAGCGTGTGGCACTTGAGTTGAGTAAACTTGAGTTTCTTGGCAGTTCATTGAGGTATTTTGGAAATTAATTTTGCACGGGGAAGCAATCATGGCCAGTCCTCGCACACGGCGTGTCTTGGGAGAATTAAAGCCTCGAGATGAAAATAATGTAAGAAGTCGAGTATCTTTAATCAGGTATTAGGGATATTATTTAATTTAACAACATTTTAGAAATGCTTTGAATGCGGAGCTCATAACCCACAATGGGTCTCGGTTACATATGGAATATGGATTTGCCTTGAATGCTCTGGTAAGCATAGAGGACTTGGTGTACATCTCTCGTTTGTTCGTTCCGTTTCAATGGATAAATGGAAAGACACTGAACTGGAAAAGATGAAAGTTGGTGGAAATAGAAATGCTCGAGAATTTTTTGAATCTCAACCAGATTGGGATGATTCTCTGCCGATATCACATAAATACAATACCAAGGCAGCAGCGTTATACAGAGATAAGGTAAACTTTATATAATGATGTCTTGTTACGGAGTAATTGTTCATTCATAAAGAGGAATTGTAGTGTCGTGTTGTGTCAGAACTTATTTTCTTCATTGATACATTGTTAATTTTTATACTGTTTTATGTTAATGTAATATCACATGTTTTTATTAGATAGCAACTCTAGCAAGAGGTGAAAGTTGGAGTCCGTCTGGTGCAAGTGCAAAATTATTTACAAGCAGTAGTCCTCAAGACGGTAGAACACAAGAATATGGGTCCTACCAGGGTGACCAAGGTTCCTCTTATCAGAATATAAATTCTCCTAGTTTTAAAAGTCAAACTGAATCATTCTTTGCAAGAAAACAGAATGAAAATGCAAGTCGTCCTGAGTGAGTATTATTTATGTGTAAATATAAATTTACTATTTATTTTCTACTTTTCGAATGGTTACTTCATAGTTATTAGTTTTGCAGTGATTTGCCCCCAAATCAAGGTGGAAAATATGGAGGTTTTGGTTATCAAATGGATCCTCCTCCCAAGAGCTCATCTCAGGAATTCTTTGGTACTGCTGTCTCCTCTTTAGCAAGTGTAAGGTTCCTCGTCAGTAATAAATTTTTGTATCTGTCATGCAAAAAATGAAGAAAATTTAATTTCAGGGTTGGTCAATGTTTTCTACCTCGGCTACAAAAATTGCAAGCAAAGCAACGGAAAATGCTATAAAGATTGGTGGCATTGCTACGCAAAAGGTATCAGAAGTTAGTGTTTCTGTGGGAAATAAGGTATGCTTTATTTTTAAATTTTTTTTACATTTCATTTACATTACCTTTTCACTCTTAGTTTTCATTCGTATCATATTATTTATTTCTCATTATTGAACATTGTTTTTTTTTGTTTGGGGGGTTGGGGGTTATGTGGACTTTATTAGGTGAGAGATGGTACCTTGTTGGAAGATATGGGAGCGCAAGTTAATACTCTAGCTGCGAAGGTAGTTTCCTATAATGCAACAAGCATTAAATTCTCAAATTTGTTACACGATACATTCTGAATTATGAGAGCAATGATGATTTTATTATCAATTATAGGTTGGCGATTTAGGTAGAAGGGGTTGGGGTGATATAGCAGGGACCAATTCATCCGAGCAGCAGCATTATACTTCAAGCGAACATTACCAAAATACATCAAATACTTATCAAAACAGTGCAACCACTAACTCACATTCCACCGAGAGATCATCTCTTGTTACAGGACCAAGTCAAAAGTAAGTAACTGTTTTTCTCCACTTGTTTCCTCTATTCTACCTGCCTGCGGAAGCACTGAATGAAACTATCATTACTTGTAGAAGTAACTCCCCAAATGCAAACTCTTCCTGGGATTGGGGTGGTGATTCAAAGGTGACAAGTGATTCAACATCCAGTAATAGAAACACTATGAAGTTATCGGAGGAAGCACAATTTCGAAAAGAGATCGGATTGTTTGATCCAGACTTTAAAGAAAAAAAGCAGTCGAAGGCCGACGAAGAATCGTGGTCGGACTTGTTAAATTAGGTGAAATAAGAAGAATTAGATTTCCCTATCGTAAACGATACTTTTCTGAAGTTCAAAATTTCTATAGATTCTATTGATGACTACAGAGGAGATACTAGTAAAGAGCGCCAGCCCTATGGCACTTTGTGTCTGACGATGGCTAGTGTGCATAGTAGACACGGGATATATGCTGGGAGTAATATAGAAGTTCTGAAGGAGATTGAAATAACATACAGTTCGTTTCAGACACAGAATACACAGAGGCTGTTCCTTTTTACCAATTACTCCTCGATGCAATGACGAATGGCTTCCGTCTGTCGCGTATTTGTGAACATGTCTCATATAACAGTCTCTACATGTTTACAGTTACCGCTACTAACAATAAATGCATTTAGAATGTACCAACATTAAACGTGTGCGTGGTCCCTGAATACTTTTAAATTTTAATGAAAACTGTTGGTCGCTATGAATGCTTATTATTCCCCAAGAAATAACCTTTTGAGTTTACTCGTGTAATTCCATGTGCTGTTGGATTTCTGAATTGTGTTGATTTCTCACAAAATATTCAATTGACGTTGATCGTCGATAATAGAGAATTATTCCAAGAAATCTACTGCTCTTTTTCTGGTGTCGTTACACATAGAGATTGACCATGGGATTAAATTAATTTTATAATAAAGTACTACGAGAACTTATATGCCTAATATCTAATAGTACGATATGAAAGATGTGTGATGTAACAAATTGTAAGGATACGCAGTATTGGTTGAAATTGAGTAAGAAATTCCACAGTGTATCGTGCAGAGACATAGCTTGTGCTCTTTCATAAACTTGTTTATCGATAACATAGTACATGGAATAGTATTCATTCAAAATTATTGCCAGATTGAAATGGTTACTTATGAGATAACTTTTAACCTACGATCGCTGTGTTAATTACAAAAAATATTGTGCTTCGATCGTTTGGTTATTTATAAGTCTTTGTTTTATCCACTACATGATAATCGAATAGTAGAGAAATGTTTACGTAGCCAATGATAATGAAAGACAAGTATATTTGAAATTAATCTATGTTATAACTTGTTGAAAAATACCTTGCGTATCACTATTGATAACTATGGTGTTTAGGAGAAGTATTTTTATTAGAAATGACAAAATATCCTTGCCCGTATAATTGGTTTTCTATGGATAGTTTACATGAAATCCAAAGAAATAATAAAGTTGGCACCTGAATTATGTACATTAGAAAAATGAATAGATTAGTCAAACAGAGAATTGCCACAGTATGATGCATATTATCCTTAGAAAATCATCATTGTATGTCCCATTGACGAGATTTTAGAATAAATTGGATCTGAGAAAATGGTAACGATGTTACATTACTATAATAATAGTTTAAACAAAGAATTAAGCATTTTATAAAGGATAATACTGTCGATTTTAAAATGTGTGCACAACTTTTGTCTCATTCGGATGATATATTTTACGTATGTAGTAGGTTGCAATAGTATCTTACTGCTATCATTTAAAAAAATTTATACTGGGATTCTTTGTATACTCACTTTACCGTTGTATTGCATATTCGTCTTCGTCTCACTGTAGATGCAATAGTTGGGATACATATTAATTATACATTAAGAATTCTTTACTCAAATTTTTATCACGTAATCTTTTTTCATGTTCTTTAATGCCTCCATATAAATACAGATATCACTGAAATGCTTATCCACTGAATAACTTGTCTTTTCCTTAACAGATTCCTATTCAAAAACATTTTCCCAACAATCGTAGATAAAAAATATAAATAAATACACCTATCAGTATAACATAATATTAAGAATACATTTTTTTACCAGGATAAACTTTTAAACATTTTTGTTTAGCAGGTAGTTTAGCAATTTCATTTAAGATTTCGGTCTGAGAGGCAGGCCATACTTCTCTAATAATATTTGATATTAAATAATATACAGTCTTTTCTACTTCAGGGGAGATACCAACGGTGGGTTGTCCAAGTACCATCCTATACAAAAAGTTGTATACTTCCCTGAAAGTAGTAAAGAAACAAAAATGAATAAACTGAGTTCCACCGACCAGAGTATTTAGAAGTAGTACAAGTAAATACCTTAAATCACATCCACCAGTTTGCTCTTTCGGTGGATGTTTCTCATACAACTGTATAAACAACAACGCTTCAGGTATAAGAGTATCAGTATCGGGAAACATACCACTTGCCAACCAGTTGTCAATTGGTGATTCAGTTTTTATATGTTTCTTACAACGAGCTTGCTTAGTAAATTGTTCAATCAAAATTTTTATATCACGTTGTGATTTACTTGGTATTGTCTCTGCAATTTTTGAAACATCCTTATGACCGTATTTTTTCAAAGATTTCAAAAGAGCAAATTTCTCTGCCTTTGTCCATACTGCTGTAGCAGCGTCGTCCGTTGCATTCGACAATTTGCTTGAATTTTTCTTGCTAGTCATTTTTTTTAATAAATTTAATCCGTAACGTCGTCGTAAAAGCCAGACACTGAGAAGCAAAATACCAAAATACACAAAAGACCTAAACTCGTGCCATGTCTGTCATCTACAGTCATCTATTGTAAAATGATAGTACTTTGTAGCTGCAACTACTTTACTGCCCGTAACACATTCTGTAGCATGCGTACTAGGTACATCTTACGACTGTTTAGTAAAACGTGGTGCAGTTTCTCTGTATAACGATTTTACGCAGATTTTTACCGTGCGATATCATATTCGCCTGGGTACATCTGAATTTTTTAAAGTCAATTTGTCAATGGTTTTGTATGTACCTGATAGAATTTGCAAACCCACACTTTTTTAATTGAACGTTATAAATACTTCTGACCTTTCGTTTCTTGATTGCTTCCACATTGCTCTTAGAAGCAGATAAGTCATTTCACTCTCATGACTGACGTTTATTCGTGGCTGTGCATTTTCTTGATTCTGATCGTATGACAGGTGACAATGATAAATTTCACGAGAATGTTGAAGTTTCCCAGCATCAATGGGGTGGAGGTCGTCTTATGCAGAAACATGTAGTGAGATAAGTTTTCTGCAATTTTTGTCACAATGAAAAGTAATATATAGTACAATGTAAGTATATTTTGGAGTAGGTTACATTCTTCTGATGATTTATAAGCTCTTTCTTGTTACTCAATATATTTTATTGTATACTTTCGATAACAATTTCGATCGATATTTGTATTGCCTCTGATCAAATTGTACACTTCTCGAGCAAGGTTCATTTTCTTGAGTTGAATGTACGATGTGAAACATCAGAGCAAAAGTTCATTGGACTATGATATCGATATACATTTATTAATTTTCAGAGAATTAGCCATGTATCTTTGTTCGACCACAATATTATTGTTTTATTTTGGAGAAATTATGATGATGTATTAAGACGTAGAGAATTGTCTATAAATCATGGATTACGAGTATATGCCCTTTCATAGGGAAAAGGATATACATAATAAATGTTGGGGTGGAAAATTTTGGTGCATTAAGGTATACGATATGACAAATTAATCAGTATTGCATTGATAATATTCGTAATAATCGATGACTATAGTTCTAATATTTTTCAGGATATATGTGGTATCATATGTGCTGTGTTAACATGGCTGCTGATAATTTATGCAGAATTTGTAGTCATGGCAGTAATTCTCATTCCCAGTATAAACACTGTTTATTCCAGTCTTAATATGGTTATATTTCAAACATTAGCATTTTTGGCTTTTGCATCGCATCTTAGGACTATGTTCACAGATCCAGTGAGTTGGGAAATTTATTTCTATTTAACCTACACAATATCCAATGTGTGCAAAATTATTTGAATAATTTTTTGAAGTACTTTCAGCACTAAATATTATTTACTCTCGCAGGGTGCTGTTCCTAAAGGAAATGCAACAAAGGAGATGATTAAACAAATGGGACTTAGAGAGGGTCAAGTAATATTTAAGTGCGCCAGGTGTTGTTCTATCAAACCAGATAGAGCACATCACTGCTCTGTCTGTCAAAGGTGCGTTGGATAGTTATGCTGCATTAATAAATATCATTAAAGCACTAAAACTTTTATAGGTGCATTAGAAAAATGGATCATCATTGTCCTTGGGTTAATAACTGTGTAGGGGAAAATAATCAAAAATACTTTGTACTTTTTACTGTGAGTTCTTAAACAATAGCACCGTTTCTCTGATCCGCATTAAATACTAATAGATGAAAATTTCAGTTTTATATAGCTGGCATTTCACTGCAATCGTTCTTCCTTTGCGTTCAACAGTTTACAACATGCGTGAGACAAGAATGGCGAGAATGTTCCACTTTCAGTCCTCCTGCTACAGTAGTACTGCTACTATTCTTGACATTTGAAGCACTTTTATTTGCCATCTTCACTGCTGTAATGTTGGGCACTCAATTGCAAGCTATATGGAATGACGAGACGGTACGTAAATGCTTTCAATCGTTCCTTTTTGCATGTCCTTTTGAATAAGCAACCAGGATCAAAAGCCTCTGATACTTAAAGTATCACCCATATTCATCACAAACTTACTAGGCTGCAATTGTATTACAGGGCATCGAACAGTTGAAAAAGGAAGAAGCAAGATGGGTGCGTAACAGTAAATGGAAGTCTGTCCAAGCTGTATTTGGAAGATTCTCTATTGCCTGGTTTTCTCCTTTCACGTCACCCCCAAATGCTAAGATGAAGCTAGAATCCTATTTATATTCTGTATAAGGTATTTTAATAATCGAGTCGTAAATCTCCCAAGTGGGGATGATATGTGTATATAACAACGTAAATCACATAAAATGTGTTATGCCTATAAATTTACAAATTACATACGCGCATGTCAGATTTAACTTAATATCATTTTGGAGGTTCTGTAAGGATATTTGTACGAGTTCATTTTGACACGTAAGATAACACGCGGAATTTCCTTCTATTCATGTAATATTTATCTCAGTTCATTCAGGGAGCTCCAAGAACAATAGAAACAGCACTGACAAATTTTTGTAGAACTAGTACGACAATAGTATGGTATAAATGGGAGCGTAGGTATTTCTTGAAAATTTAATTAATTGTACAATGTTCCGTAATTTGTAACAGTGCCTGAAAATACATTCGATGACGTATTTATGTATAATGTACATTATTTTTCGTGTAGGATGAATGGATTTTTTTCTAGTAGGATGACGTATATGTAAATACCGTAAATTGAAAGTCGAAAGTATTTTTTCAGGGATTTTTCACGCATTTGCAGTTTTATACGATCACTTTCGTTTTTCATTCAGTCGCGAGGAAGTCATGACAATTTTCTATCGAGGTACTTAACCGGAAGTACTTTTATCGTATCTCTAAAGTACGAGCATCTGATACAAATAATCAATGTACCTTTTATACCGTAATTTGTAAACTAGTCTAGCTAATGAATTATTAGATAGAAATAGATTACGGTTGTGTTAAAATAAGGTGACGTTTCAAGGTTTATAAATTTACGAAGATCGATATCAAGATTCGTGCAGTGGGGCTAATTTTTTAAGTAGTCATATCAAAATAATTAATTAAATTAATATGGAAAAGCACGTATAGATTTGGTGCATCGCGATATAAACTGTGTAACGCATAAAACTTTATTATCGATATCAATTTTTAAATCACTGTTCCATATATCATAAAGAGTGTATTGCACTTTCTAAAGATGCTCCGTTACAGACATCATAATTATTCGAATCGCGTCGACTTTGCATAATACTTACTGATGCAGGTTAATTATTGTTTAGTCAATGTATCTGTGCATTTTTGTGCTTAGAAAAGCCTATTATTTTCTCTCGTGAGAAAAAGGAACATCGATAACTGGAATACTCGACTGATAATTGTGCCAATTTCAAGCAAGAGTAACTACTTGTATCGAACACATGAAAGTTTCTCTCTACAGAAACAAATGAATTTATTTAAACAATACCTTAACATGGAAATAGACGCGTGGGTTGTCTGAGACCTTCACCTCCTTCCCCAAATTCAATGTTTTTCGACTGAGAAACAAAATGACCATTCCTGGATTAATCGATACCACTCGACCAGTGTTTGTATTACTCACAATTTTCTGTACCAAACTAATTGATCATTTGACTGAATAAATCATCCAAAGACATTCCAAAGCAATGATTTCTGATTAATTCAATGCGAACATGTAAAAGAATTTTGTTTAGCAAAATACAAAGTGAAAATCAAATTTAAAGTACAGATAGATTCAAACTTCTCAACTTTATCTTACATCAGGTTACTGATAAACACTAAATCAGCACTGCGTAGTACCTTGTGTTACTATCAATAAATTATATTTTGTTCCAACCTGTATAATATTGGATGCACCGAGAGGAAATGACTGGTATATTTGTTCTTCTGGAACCTTGATGACTTTCGTTGACTTCCGCTCAAACTCCTGTCTTCGAAATAGCAGGCACTTCAAGACATTTCTCTAAGCAAGGCCGCAAAGGCGAACAGTTAGCAAAACGATATTGGGAACAACTGGCTGCTTTCACTTTTGCTTCGCCTGCTCGGTAAGTTCAGCGTTATTATCTTGCTACGTTACTATTAACGAATTACTCGTGATACGCGACATTCAAGAAGGTTTCCAGATGTAGGGAGTCCGTTTGCTCGATCGTTTATCTCCCTCCTGACCATGAACATTTCATGGGAATCCAGTGGCCCTAAGACGTTCATAACGTTAATCGTTCATCTGACAGGAGGAGAGCCGTGATCTTTGGTTATCATAATAGCTAATAGATACAATAACTTAAATTTTTTATTACGAAAATTCAAACCAATATATATAATTAATTTATTCGAAATTTAATTTAATTTCTTAATATTTAGAATCTTTAATTGTACGCGCTAACTCTGTTTAATTGTACGCACGAATTCTGTTTAATTACAGCGTAAATCCGAGTGTCCACGTAGGATCTGGAAGATTCTTTAACGTCAACTACTTTCGACGGGATTCGTCATGCGATTTGTGGTAAGCAGATTATTAATATATTATTTAATTTTATCTTTCGTAATCTGATCTTGCGTTGAATATTATTTTTCTACAGATACCCCTGCTGTTTCTCATTACCATGGTGGTTCATAGCCTTGGATATGATCCTGAGGATGATTCATTGAAGGATATATTGTTACCGGAAGGTCAATTTGAAGCCTTTTATCTGAAGGGGCCGCAGGGCGAGCAACAAAATGCTGCAAGACCAGCTCATCTTCATGGATCCTTCAATCAGTATAGAAATCCTGCTCTTGTCGGCGCCCCCAACAGTGCCGCTTATGGTTTCCGGTTTGACGGAAAGAGACGGTTTAATTATGATTGATAGTATACTAGATACGTGTACTGATCGTAATGAAAATATGATTCACTTTCAAATAAAATAATTACCTCAATACTATGCGTATTCGTATCTATACCCAGATTTGATTTTGTATAATATTTTCAATTAAAATAAATATTTTTCTTAGTGAAATCTTAATTTCAAATTAACCGGATACACTGTCGTCCGGAAATCAAGACTGCATTACAGTCGATGGTATTGAATTTTCACTTTTAGAGATTATAGACCGGTTTACTCACGTATATCTATGAAACTACACATTAAAACGACAAAACAAATGGTTGTTCTTGATAAATGAAAATTAACTTTCATTAGGTGATTGACGTCACTTGTCTAAAGAATTTTAAGTGCACTGTACCTAATACTATAGTCTTACAGTAGTATATATATATATACTACTGTATATATATATATATATACACACACATATATAGCTGACATATAAATATATATATATAGCTGACATATAAACAAAAATTAATGATCGTAAATAAAAAAATGTATTCTTAAAAGTTATACGTAAAATTACACAGTAAAGCCAAGTCTATAATTGTACAAAAAATTAATGTGCCACACGAATTACTTTGAACAGTTGAAAATTTCTCTCAAAGTATTTTAACGTATTCAAAATTAATTTTATGATTTTCGTCCAGTTCCAAGGTATTTGATTATTAGATGTCAAGAGAGACATACATATATGTATGTATATACGTGTGTACGTGTAGAAAAACAAAAAAAAAATGTAGGTTTTGCGAAGGAGGAAGTTTAGTCCGGTCATTGTCAAAGTTTATTGCGTTCCAGTTTGCTACGGTCAGACTCGGTAAGAATAATTTTTTAAAGAGAAACTGGAATTCAAGGGAATCAAAGACCTGCTAGACTTATCCAGTTTGACGAATCAAGTTCTAATGGCGCGAGAAAGCCTTTAAAAGACGTGACTACGACCGTCGCACCATGACAGTTTGTTACCGTAGTGCGAGAATAGTGAGTCGATCTAGTTGAGAAAAAAATTACAATTAGATATGAGGATCCTGTGTCTCCTGCTGGTAAGTAGATTTGACAAAAATGAGTATTTTATTATTAGAATTTAGCAATAGAACGATAGGTTAACTTCAAGCTGTGGTCCTTTTTTCGTGCTAACGCGAGATAATACGAAACACGTATCACGGACTAGACCGTTCAGCTGCATTAAAACTTTTGAGGCTAGAGGAAAGTCGGTCTTGTTTGACGCTTGCTAATTATACTTTTGTAATTATCTCGGAATCCTGTGCCGTGTTATACTTGCACACCATGTATACGTGAGCGGATACACATTACATACGAACTTTGTATACAGGTTGGTACGTTTGTGCTGTCGAAAGTTCATGCAGAGAATAGCAATGCGCCAATCAGGTACGAGATCTATAATTTGTAAACTTGATTTCTTTATTAATTTAATTGTTAATTACTTTCATTCAGAAGATTTCACGGCTACAAGAAATCGACGGTCGAAACGGACGCCAGAAGTCTGACGGGTGGTTCGAAGTCGTCCGCTAGACAGATTGAATCCGTTGACAAAGGAAGGGACGTTCGTGCTAGAAAATATTCAAGAGTGACGATCGGTCCGACGGGATATCGTAAAACAATAAAGACGCAATTACCAGTGCAGTCTGGAAAGCTAAAAAAGTTTATGGGATTCTCAGGATTGAATTCGTCGCAGAGAAGAAGCTCGTTGGACGTCGATTATTCTACCCAGAATTCCCTGAAGCTAAGTCAGTACAGTCACGACCATAAGGAAGTGTCGAAGGTGATTCACTTGGAGCCCATAGTCCACACAGTCGATAGGAATAATGTTTTTGATTGGATGCTACAATTTTTAAGCCGAGTTATGGGGTCCGATAAAATTAATTACAGCAAGACTACGAAGTCAGCTAAGAATTTTGGGCCTTTGCTAGGCCCAGTTAATTTTCCTGGCATAGACAGTAATGTTTACATCAGGCAACTGGATCCTGTCCACGAGGAAGCAGATCACGTTTTCATACATTTGGTACAGAAGGCACCAGTTAGTCCACGTGAATTTACGATGAAGAGTGCGAATTCATTGCCATTGGATTCCTTAGCAAAATACTCGACTATTCGCTCAGCCATGTTGCCACCGAAGCCCTCAGGTTATTCGCATGAAACCTCATTGCCTGCGAATCATCGTAACGGCGAGAAAAACACGTCGAGCGTAAACACTTTGGGACTAAGATATTACAAAGAATCGTTACTTCAAAATATTCGAAGGCATAATTCTCTGATTCAAAATACGTACCCTGGATCGGATGGGGGACAAAATTTCATCCCTGTTTCTCAGCGTCCCTATGAATCTCATGAACGACATTCAGCTGTTTCTAATATTCGTCCACCTGCTGTAGGAGAGACTCTAAATAATATACGCCAGAAAAATAAAGGATCATCCTATAATAAGGGTAACACGATGACGTTCCCATTGGAATCGTCACAGAAAATTCAAAATTTATCGATTTTCCCGCCCTTATCAGTTAAGATTAGAAATGCTGAGGAAAAGAATCAAGATAGTTTCTATCCTGTGGACAATATTTTGTCTCAAGAATCGCAGATTATTCAATCAAACCGTACAGTGCCATCTAGCGAATCATTAGATCAACTTCAAACCCAAATGAATGTGGGTGGTGGGTTAAAGATCATTGCTCCGCCAATTCTAAGTGGAGGGTCGCAATCTAATTTAAAAAATTCTAATTCAAATTACATTCAAGAGACTTATACCGTTGCGCCGATCAATTACTCCACCGATCGGTATGATAATAAGGAATTGATAAAAGTGCAGAAATCAGCCGTGAGGAGTGATAACAAAGTCATCGATTCTACATCATCGACGATCGAGAATATGACTCATAAATCTACACCAGATGTCATGACAGTAACACCGAATTATCCTTGGCATTATGATAAAACGACACATAAATTACAACAGGACATCAAACCAGTCTACGAGATCGAAAATGATTATCAGGATGACACTAGGTTAGGAAAATCAAATAATATTACATTAACGTCTGTCGATAGAAAATTTATAAAATCAATTTGATTTTCGATATTGAATTAATGAAATTTAGTAATTTATTATATACATATACTATCTGCCAAACAATATACATTGTTACCACCATGTTACCATACTATTTATTAGCACATGTAAAAGAACCAACTATCCGTATCACTATTGTTATCGTACTACTGTTAATGATTGTTACGAGTACAGCAATTTAAATCTTCCTCTTGTATGTAAAATATAAACAATTTCTAGTTTCTTCCACGGATTTGTCTTACATATAAAGTACACAGGAAAAATATCTGTGATGGCATAACTTTTCTCTCACGGTCAATAAAACTTAACGATACCTAGTGAATTTTCCTAAAAGAAACAATGGCACGAAGAACTTAGTATACCTTTCACTGTTATAAAAAAAAAGGCAAAGGAAGAGCCAAAAAATGATTTACTGAGAATATGCCACATCAGGAGTTTCCTTTCACTAGTGACTTCTTGCGGCACGCCGCGTAGTTAGCAGTACAGTTGTGACAACACAAAGAAAAGAAAAAAAAAAAGAAGAATCGCAGAAAGTCCCTAGCTTTCTTTTCGTTCGCAAAACGGAATCCATCGGCGTTCCTGAAAGTGATGAAGTGTACGATAAAAGAAATTTTAATCAATAAGAAACTGATGAGTTCCACTGAAAACCTTTTTAATTACACATAAGTTCATGTATGAGATACGATTATAACAGTTACTAGACACGCATGCCAACCTGCACGAATCAGTCTGATAAATATTGTTGGTATGTTAATTTATATCTACATATGTTTATACATTGGATAAACTGATATTTATATGTATACTCAATGGGAATACTCATTTAAATCTTTAATGCGAATGTTCGTGTCTTGAATAGCTTTCCATTTCTTGGATGTTTTCACTTTTATTCATTTCGATTGGCGCCAAATTTGAATTTTCATTTGAACATCAAATACCGATACGTGCACGCCATCTGTCTGTACGTGAAAAAAGGAGTAGATTCGTTACAATCAGAAACTTAATAAAAGTCACTAGAAGTCTTCGAAGAACTTAAATTTCACTCAATTAATCTTCTTACCTTGACCCTGAAAATAATTACTGATTGACTTTCACTCTTCTTAAGGTTACTCCATCTTTCGGCTTACTTTCATGAAAAATAAATGCGACAGCGACAAAGTGACGGACGCGTGAGGAACTATTGAATTTCAGGTCACCAACTATCTGGAACGGCTTTTTTAAATATGTTTTCGTGCAAATCGATTTTGATTAGCGGTCCAGAGAGACACGATAAAGATGCTGGGCGGAGTTTCTCGTAATACCTTGTGATTTGATGCGCCTGGCTAGTTACTGCTTATATATAAAGCTAAACATGGCCGAACAGAGCACAGTACGCCCTTATACTTTTAATAGCCATCACAAAGCAGCAGTGAGACGTCTTTTGCGTCAGCTATAGAAAATTCAGGATGAATACTAAATTATTGGTAAATATAATACATCATGATATCATAATAATAAAATTTTCAAATAATTTTAATAATTTTTTTATTTTTACCATACAGCCTATCGTCGCCGTCCTACTCGTCTTCGTTCTCCTGCAAGAATCGAGTGAAGCGTAAAGTATTTTAATGATGGAAATAAATAAAAAAATAAAACTTTCTTTCCATCGATTAATTCCTTTTTATATTTTACAGAAAGAAGGTGCTGATACACGTGCCTTATCGTATCAAAAATGTCAAGCACACGCATACCATTTACAAAATAATTCCACATCATCACGAGAGTCCTGATCATCATCACGATTATGGACACGAGAACGAACACTATGAATTTTATCGTAAATAATTTTATCAATGGCTAATTTATTTCTATATAATATAATGGATCCATCGGAATTTCATAACCTAACCACGTTAGTGCTATATCCAAAGAATAGACTGTATAGGAATATTGTGTACAAATTTAATCTTTATTTAGACTTTATTATATTTAATGCAACGAGTTAAGTTTTATATTTGTATATTGTCGTATAATATATATGGTTGAATAAAAATTATTATTAAAATTGATTTACGTGATTCACGGTTATACCAGGTCCTATGGAGATTGAAATTTTTCAAAAAATAACGTCCTCGATCATAAACGACTTGATGACGAGTGAAATTGGTCTTTAAGCCTTTGACTGCTATGGGCGCAAATGTGCGTTCAGATCGCTGTAGCCTATGGGCGCACATGTGCGTCCGGCATAAGGTCTCGATTTAGCATTTTCCGACCGCAGGCGTTCGCGCGAAGCGCTTTGGCTCGGAGACTTCAGCAGTGCAAGGGTTAAGAAAAAGATGACTAAATTTAATAGATTTCTGAACAATAACTTTTGGAAGTTTCTGACGAGAGAGAAATTATTCTCTAGGCATTCCTAAAGTCAGTTTAGGATTCACAAAGTCACTGGGCGGCTGTACTTTGCGTATCAAGATCAAGCTAAAACAGTAAAAGAGTATTGAGAAATGATATCTTGAAAATTATCATTCGTACCAACCTTACTGTCCCATTAAACAGGGACATGCGTGATAACGCTACAAAAAAATACTGCTGAAAAATTTACTGTGACGTAATGAAATAATCAAATCACAAAATGTAAAGGACAATTGAATTGATACTATTTTGTTTATAAATTTCGAAAACGTCAAGACTTTATTCTCATTGAGAATAATTATTCGAACTTACCTGACTCGGTTGAATACTTAATTCATAATGGTCAAACTGAAGACTCTCATAAGCTTACGAGGTCATGAACTTTTGCTAGGTACCTGTAATTTCCAATTATTATAAAAAAAAA
>JARQSV010000348.1:1576924-1614626 GCA_030142285.1 Calameuta idolon | reverse complement strand
TTTATGCAAGGTTGGTTGCCCTGCTACGCTCTGCTCTCTTCGCTGTGCATCCAACATGGCGGCCAATTCACGCACGGACAGTTGCTTCGTTACGGCTGTCTTCGTTAATTCGTATTACAAGTCGAATCGTCGCGCAGTCGTGTGTCCCGTACACACGGCCGAGATTACAGAGAATCCGTGGAGTGTATCGATCGCCATGAAATTCGGAACACTTGGGAGAGACAGTGGTGAAAAATTGACACAGACAATATTGACGTAAGAGGTTAAGGAATGAGATTCATTCCGGTATCTATATATAAGAAATCTCGACTCTTTTAATCTTCGTTATTTCAAAATTGACTTCCCGAGGATAACGGTAAATATTACATCACATACAATTAGACGGACATCACGAGTTCCCTACATATCGCTAGTAATTTGCGCAACGTGTCGCAACCGCCTTTATTTCGACTACGATCGGCGAGTGTCGGTAACGTCCAGTGTCGCCATCTGTGCTTTTCTTTCGAAACACTTCGTCAAGCATCGAGCCACAAAGGTACTGGGAGTAAAATCCAAAGTTTTTTCGTATTTACGTTAATCAAAGATGCAGAAAATAATCTTTACTAGTTCGGAGTATACTCGTAATCTCGTTAATTACATTCTGACACGGAAAATCGTAGTGCTTTCTGAAGTTTCTTATTGTAAATCGAGATTCCAATTGTGCCGTCGGCAATTTAAATAAAAAAAAACAGGTAATAGCGTTTTAGGTTATAGTAGGTAGTATTGTGCACGTCGAGTCTGAATTAACGCAGACTCTACGGTTATGCACGTAGAATCGGACGACATTCGATGTCGCGTCACGTGTCACATCCAAAGAAACACATTACTAGAATTAGTTTCGATAACTTAACGGAAAGTGTCACACCGATATTTATCGAATATTGGCCCACTGGGGACCCAGCTCTTGCCAGTTTAATAATTAATACCTATAGTAACGTTATTCATCATGTCTTCTTATACATTACGTAGTAAGTGTCTAACGTAACTTTACGTCTACGCGTATATATCATATGTACACGAAGTTCTCTCAAATAAATAATGTGCGCGTATAGAATTTTACCTTTTTCTTTCCTTTCGATCCTCCTGCCAGCGCGAGGGCTTACCCGGGAATCGTATCTTATTCTGTCCTTTGTTGCCTGTCCCTTTAATAAATACGAGGCGTCGCGATGCTGTCTCTCCCTGTCTTCTCTTTTTTCCCTCACTTTTTTTCCTCGCCATTTTGTTTCTGATGTTGCGCAGGGTGAGTCAATTTTTTTTTTCATTTATTTAATTGTTCTAACATCGCGTCTCAAAAGTTCCTCATTGGATCACACGATTTCGTTGTCAAGGAGAGTTCAAATTTTGTTTCCCTTGAAAAAAAAAAAAACATTTTTTTTTTCCTTCATCGTTCCGAGTCACCGTTACACGAGCATCCCCAGATTTGCGTTTTTCTCTCTTTTTTTTTTTTTAACGGCGCATCTCCCATTCTCGACCTATGAAAATGCGACCTTGATAAATTTTCGTACCGAGCAGCCCTTTCGCGAAAGCTAATACAGCCCCATGCAAATTGCTTGTATAATTTGCATTAAATCTCCCTGCCTCTCGGTCCTCAATCTTCAATCCCATTCCCATCAACGACCCCCAAGACGACGAGCCTAGTGCTTGACTTTCGAAAGTATCTCTGTTACCGTCGCGAGCCACAATCTTTTATTAGATATATATTTTTTTCAAAGTAGACTCGTTCCACCTTCATTTTATACTTTAACATTCTTCTCCGGAGAAAAGAAAAAAAAAATACTCAACCGATTGTCGGTAATATTAGAAATCTGTGTTGTTAGTTCGGAAAACTGACGCTGTGGCAGGCCGCGACTATCCCATACGTTCCCTTCCACGAAATACTTTCCAGAACGTTCCCGTGAGCTTTCCTCGCACGCGAATCCTATCATTTATTTTTTTTTCATCCAAGGCAGGAATAAAGAACGACGAAAATGAGCCACCGAATGGCCTTTCTCTCTGATGCAAGTACCGCCTAGGTAAAAGAAAGAAAAAAAAAAAGAATCGGGCGCGCGTCCAATCGTAAATCAGAGCGAAGCTTATCGCGCTAATGTTAAAGCCCGCAATCACGCGATTACACGTTAAACGTTACTTAAAGTTTACGACTATTTGAACACATCGTTCTCTAAGTGTCATGCTCTCCCTTTAAGCGCATCCTTATTATTCGTCGACGGAGTCGAAAGTTCTGCGATCGGTACGATATACATACAATATATTTATGGTCGCAAAGTTTCGCATATATATATATATATATATTCGACGGCGCGTACATTCGTAGTAAGCGGGCGATAAATCAAAATGTTCCCTCGGAAAGTGCATATCAGTCTGACGATTTCGTTTATTTTATTTATTTATTTATTTTTTTTCATTATTTTTTTTGTTACTCCTCCCTATACTCCGTCTCTAATAACTTTACTCGCTTACCTAATTCCTTCAGTTTTCGTCTCCTAACCTCCTTGTTCCTCTCTGAATTACATACGGCGGGACGGTATTCCCTGTGGTTGCGCACACGCGGGACATCAAGATCAAACTTTTTTCATTGTGTTCGAAAATATGGATAAATTTACGCGAAGCACGCTATAAGCGTGATCGACTGTTTTCTTTGTGGCGCTGCGATCAGTCACGTGGCGCCACGGACTTTGAGTTATTATTCAGGATGACTTTAAGGAATGACTGTGTATGTATTTTTTTTTTTTTTTTTAGTTCCAACGTAATTTTCCTTATGGGAATTCGCTAGTTAAAATATTACTCGTGTAATGTTTCAATAATCAAAGGCTGGATTGAACGAAGCTAAAGCTCGATTCACACGCGAGCACGCAACCACGACATAATTAAAAGTTTTTAGCAGTAATAGGTATCACGTGAAATTGGTGTTGAGACGCGGTAAAGAATTTTGAAATTTGCCGTCTTTTCGGACGCTCGATGAAAATCCGGCTTTATGCTCTTGGAGAGAGGCACAGAGGAACGAGAGGGGGCCCGTTAAGGGAGACTGTTGAGTCTTACGAAGCCAGGCGGAAAGTCCCGAGGAAAAGTATAGCAAGTCTTGAGATCTAAGAAAATTAGTCTGTCGCCGGTTGCGGGTTCGCCTTTTTGTTCGCTGTTACGAATGTCTACGGCAATGCCTATGCGACTGTAGCATGAATATAGATATACTTTGTGCTAATCCCGAAACGTAATTACGCTACGAAGGGAAAGTCGTTGTCAGAAATATTTGAAAAATTTTTGACATTTTTTTTCGTTATTCCAAATTTCATTTTGGAGGGTTGGCTGTACCGTGACAAAATTGAAAGAAAAAAAATATTAGTAAAATTATTCCTAGAGATACGCGGTTTAGTCGAAGAAGCAGAAGAGATTCGAGCATTGATATTTCGAAATTATATTATAGGTAATGTCTGTGATTTTTTTGTGAAAATATTTTGAAAATTTTTCGAGACTCGAAGAACGACGCATTTACGTCGCAGGACGTCGCGGCGACCTTTTGATTCAACGTAATCCAGAAGAAATGGAAGCTTAATTTTGTACGATACCTTTTTTACCCACGGAGCATATAAAGTATGTACAGAATAAGTTTTGCTCGAGACCCCGTACCCGATAACTCTACCACTATAATTCCCGTTTATCAATAAATATACCATCAAATTTAATGTTGTTCATTTATATTTTGTACACACTTCTTGAGCACCTCTAGTAACATCAAATTCATGATAACAGGGTTGAGCTTGAACTTTCGCGGGTTTCGTGTTCTCTCTTGGCATTCTTTTGCTTCTTTCTATATCATTCATAAAGGACTCGCAGGAATAACCACCCCTCGTAGAATATATTACTTTGACTATGTTATCAAATTTCAATGCTTTAGTCGTATCGGGTAAAATTAATTCAAAAAATTTTTTTTTTCTTTTTGTCCTTCCAATACGTCATCGATATTACATAATTCTTTCAGGTATATATCGTATTCGGTGTGTGGATTAGCCAAAATAAAAATGATTAAAAATATTTGGAGGTTAACTTACGATAATTTTTTTTTTCTCTTCGCTACCCAAAGGAATTCGTAATTTTTTTTCTTTTTTTTTTGGCAATTTTCCTTACACCACAGAAACGCGAGTCCTTTTCCACACGTAATTTTCTATCCGCGCTAACTTCGTTTCTCGAATATTACTTTGAGAATATTTCATCTACTTTATGAACTCACATTCGCTGTCAAATGGACAATAAATATGTACACTGCTCCTGGCATAGGTTTCGTTAGTTAGATTCACTCCGAAATCGTTCCTTTTTTTTTATGAAAACAGCTAAAAACATTCCGCTTGTCAAAGATGGCGGACTCGTGTTAAAGAAAAGAGTTTAACAGTCGAAGGAATAAAAACACGAAAGTTGGATTCGTTGATGAAAGATTAATTAAGCCTCGTTTGGTCGATCGACGGCGCATAAAAATACAGCACGTAAGAAGGAATGCCCTAAGTAAAAAATCGATCGTTGCACGTAATCGTTGTATCGATGTAACAATAATCGCGACCACAGACGAAACAGTATTGAGAAAGGAGTGCCACAGAGTTATAATGCATCGGTGATAAATAAATAAAAGTGAATATAATAAATATGACAAGTACAATGGAAATGACTAGTAATAAATACGACAAATAAATATGTATAAATATAAATATTTCTTACGATAGAAAATAAAAAAATAAATAAATAAATAAAACGTAAACAGAATGAAAAATAACTGTCATGCGTATTTACAGAGAACGGCGACTCCGAGAGTTTTTTATTTCCTTCTTCTACTTTTTATTATGTATTAGATACGTAGTTATGTAACTCCTATTACCGCGTGACACGCGTAATCGTCTAATGCGAGTATTGCTTAGATTTATTGCTCTAATAATAGATCATAGACTCTCAATATAATCGTACAGAACCTTCTCGAACGAGGCAGACTGAATGCATGACGCGATTCGGCATGACGCGCGACGCGCATGCGCACAGGACTGTCAAGAGCTAAACAAACAAAATGGAGTAGTAGCTGGGACAACGGGAACAGCAATGCCATAGTGTTGTCTACTGTACATGCGATACAATTATTTCTCGCCGGGTTTGATACGGATATCTATTCACGTGGGAATTCGTAGGATCTTGATAAAGAGTCTGGACTGTTCGAAGTGACGCGCAAGGGCTCACGAAGCTGAAGTAAAAGGAAAGTGACGTGGCGAGGAGTTTAACGGACAAAATGAAAAACGTTGGAAGATAGCGACAAGCACCGATATAACGTAATTGACTTTTTCTCGTTTTACGCCACGGAATTATGTACAATCCTGTTAACTCGAATGGCAATTCCGCGCACGAGAAATCGTCCCTGTTTGTCGTTCGTGGTCTGTTTGGATAATTGCGTGAAATTCCGCAGCTATGTAAACGCGACGCTATGGTATCTTTGGGTTTAATTAAGGTACGACGATCAATTTCTGCCGAAGCTAAGTTATTCGGGATTTCGATGTTCGCCGCTATGTATATAATTCGTTGTGTCGAAACATTGCTTTTGACCGTACGTGTCGTAATGTTTTTTTTTTTTTTTTCGTTATATTGCCTCTATAAAATATGTGTATAACAATATTACGCGTTTATTTTGAAATTTCTCTAAGTACGCGTATGTATAGAATTACGCATGCGCAATACGTACGGATATACTATTTCCGGTAGCTAACTGGTATATACATATACCCGTGCGAATGCATGTCGTATGAGTAATGCATACACACACCATATATATATATATATATATATATGTATGTATGTATAATATATTATATACATATGTATATATGTATATATATATCGATGAATGGTCGTACTTCCTTTAGATTTAGGCAGCTAAATAAATATTTTTAATCAACGTGACTAGACTGGATGTACTAGTAAGTAATAGACTATGTATATTCTAATCGACTAGAGTGACTAGATGCAGTGTGGACGTCACTGTTCGATGTTACTTAAATTACTGGACGTTTTATAATATTAGATAATCTCTCTACTGGCACTTTTCTACTTAACTTACTGCAAACCTTCTTTCTCCTCTAAAAAGATCCGCTAGCTCTCCTCGCGAAGTTGCTCACGTTCAGCATCCATCCTGATCCTCCTGGTCCACCTGGCTCTCCTGTGACAGATCCGCTTCCGGTAGCCCTTGCCACGGTGCTACAAGCCGCAGCTCGGTTGCATCGGAGCGCCGTCGGGTGTCGCGCCGGCACTTCCGGGCGAGGACGCTGAGGTCTGCAGCTCCTCGTCGCGGAGACAAGCCGACTCCAAGTGCTTGTTCAGATAGGACTTGAGTGCGAACGTTTTGTGACAGCGCGAGCACTCGTAATTCTTATCGGCCGAGTGGGTCTGCATGTGGGCACGAAGGTTGGACCGGTCGGCGAAGGCCTTGCCGCAGTGTGCGCAACCGTAAGGCTTCTCTCCCGTGTGGCTACGCAGGTGACCTTGGAGTAGCCAGGGTCTGGAGAACATCTTGCCGCAGACCCCGCAGCTGTGAGCTAGCTTGTGGGTCAGCACGTGCATGGCCAGGGCAGGCATGCTGACGTACGCTTTCCCACAGTGGATGCACTTCTTGGCCGATTGAGAATCCAGGCTGCGATGTGTCTGTTTATGTCGCGATAGGTTGGACGAGGTCGCGTACTGCTTGCCGCACTCGATGCAGGTGAACTTCGGCTTGTCCGGTTGAGCAGCTTCCTTGTCCGGTACAGCGGCGTTGGTAGAGCGACGTTTCGAGCGACCGTCGGAGACGAAGAAGGCCTCGTAGGTATAGGCTACCGTCTTGTTCCCGGCCTCGGCGGTTTCCGGCGACTGCGGTTGAGGCGTCACGCTCTGCTCCTGTCTTGGTGGGTTCTGCGAGGTCGGTACTGGTACCAGGACAGAGACCGGTATCGGTACCGGTTGCGGTGGCTGAGGAGGTGGCGAAAGAGTGTGCACGAAGACCGAGTGACTTGGAGCTGCTGGTGATGCGCTTAGATCAAGAATCGCTTGAGCTGCCGATAGATCCTCTTCCGCCGGGGTACGTATTTCCGGTTGCAGACTGTAGGGACGATAGATGTCTTTCTTCTTGGGCGGTAAGGACAGGGCCGTGCCCGTACTAGTGAAGCACATGGAGAGACTCTTCCGTGGCGGTAGGGCGATCGTTCCTGGAGGTTGCAGGGACCCGGCCGCACCTCCGATATCCTGCTGATGCTGATGCGGATGTTGCTGCTGAGCTTGCTGATGGGATGGAGAAGCAGGAGCCACGATGGGACTGGCCAGTTCAGCGGCTGAGCGGAGGGTAGCATACTTTGGCGGTTCCTCGTGGTTGATCCACGTCTCGTGCGTGTATCCTGAAACCGAAGTAAGATCCTATAGCAGCGAGGGCTACCGCGTAAGAACCTACATTTCGTTCGCTAATAGCCGATGGTCGTGCACACAAGTCGGCGACAAAATCATCCAGCTGTTTCTCAGAGCCGCATCGCCTGGCTACACGGTCCCTCGCCCAGCCTAGAATTGGGGCAGCTGTATCGGTCGTGGCGGTCACTGCAGTAGACCACCCCACATTGGCCTCGTATGATATAACTGCACCAATTCTCATGCCGCACATATTTCACTATCGTTTCGCTGACGCGCGACAGAACCCAGACAAAGTATGGCGGCCGAGAGAGCGAAGGACTCGATCGAACTGTTGCGTTTCGGCCTCCCTTTTCAAAGCCCGGTACCCTTCTCGTTTCACGGACTCGTTCCTTCTTCCCTCTCATTTGGGATTTTAATTCGGGACCCTCCACCCTCCGATCCCCTTGCCAAAGTAATACCCTGGACGATGAGTGTCCTTATCGACCGACCGCCTCCGTACGATAGAAATCGGGCAGAGGGGAGACAAAAATTGTCCCCGCTGAATACGAGGGGCTTCCCCGTTCTCCGAGAATTTAGAGTACGTTTCGGGGGTTCCCCGCGCACTCTCGAAAAGCCCATAAATTATTCTTACAGCTGCGCGAGTTACGATTTAGCGAGGTGGATAATTAAAGCGTAGCATATACGTATGTCAAGTAATACATATCCAAAGGTTACGTGGGGGGTGGGGAGGGGGAGGGGGCGATCGTTATATATCTTTTTCGTATCCCACTTTCGCGCAGAGCACGAGCTCAAAAATCGTACCGGGCGCACGGAATTAAAATCCACCGATAAATTCAACCTGGTCCCCATGAATACGTAAGTTCATGAATCACCTTCGCCGCAGCATTTCATTTCCTGCAGCCAACAACAGCTGTTTGTGCCATGTGCGCCCATTAGCCTGGCGTAAAAAATAATCTCACCGTGTATCTGTTGCACGTTATGTACAAGCAGCGCCGTTGCGCACCGTCAACCCTCTGGCTAAACGCTACCGTGTGTGCAACTTCAATTAGTATCGTACCGCCGTTTTTAACACGCGTGATCGTGGTTGGTTATCAACAATTTTTTTTTTTTTTTAATACAACCTTCACTCGTCCCACCTAATTCCCTTCTTTTTTTGTTTCGTCTCTCTTTTTCATTAGCATCGATCCGCCGAAGCTCTTTTCTTTTTTTTTTATTTTCATCCCCAAATCGAAGGTCCTCCCCTTTTTTTTCCGACCCCTGTAACGAGTAAAATCTCCTGCGACACTTGGTAAAAATAGCGAGAGAGCGAAGGGTAGAAATCGATCACTCTCCTCCTTCTTTTTCTCTGCTCTCTCAGCTTTCCCTCTCTCTCTCTCTCTCTCTCCTCATCTTGTTCTCTAGATTTTTCCGTCGCTCTCTCCTTGTCGCGAAAAGAAACGTATTACAAAATTGCCTAAGATCGATCTCTGGCTGCGCTTCTCTCATTGGCTGAAATAAAAGGAAGTCAACGGAGTGGATGTATCTAGATGTGCATGTCATCAACAGGAGGGGAAAGGATCAATAACGTCGAATGAACACTTCACGCTCTGGTCGACTGTTGATATTTTCTGTATTAAAAAAAAAAAAGAAAAAGATTGAAAATATATTTTTCCAAGATTTACGTGAAAGGCTTTGCTCTGTAAGATTTTTGTGAAAACTCGGCTTGCAGGTAAGGAAGAACAGCCCGAGGTATCTTGATGAGAAGCAATTCAATGCCGAACGAAGAATCAACGCGAGTGGATATGGATATTCAGGTTTTAAAGAAACTCTTCTTGTTATCCAAGCGATTTACAAAGATTCGCAGTAACGAACTCTTACGAGTAACTGCCCACTTGTTGAACAGTCATCGGCTAGTACGCGTATGCAGCCAGGTAATACGTGGCCCGGTACGAGCAACGTCAAATCAGTAGGGAAATTGTCTGTATTTTAGGTTATGGAGGCGAATAATCCCAGAGAGGGAGGAATACGTGGATAACCTAAAAAAAATGTATTTAGGTACGTTGCGAATCGTGCGTTTCCTCCAGTTGGAAGTGGGGACACCATTTTGATTTCAGGAGAACCGATATGTACTCGAGAAGACGCAAAGTCTGCCGGAGTCTCGAGCCTATCAATCGATTAACTATCATTCGCAAGCTCAGTCTGCCAGAAGGCAGGTACCCGAAGCGAGTGGTACGTTCAGGGACGAAGAAGACTGAGTGAACTGTTGATCGGGGCACCCAGGTAGGGGTCTTGCTACGTCCCTGTAGAGTTCTCCTAAGGTATCCCGCGCCTTGGTGACTTGCGTCAGAATAATCTAGCGACTAGAAAAGTGTGTGGGGTAACCACGTATGACTTGTGTCTAGGAGGTTAGGTGTGAGAAGGGGGTGTGTCGTCTGCACTTCCACGCATGATTCGATTCAAAGCGTAGTATAAGAAGAGGAGGATGATACTGGGTCGGAGATAAGGATTAGGAGATAAGGATTTTGCAAAAGAACGCAGTATGGGCGTGGCTTGATTAGATTCGTGGGTACGAACCTAGAGGATCGAAGAGCATTCCTGATACGGTGGACTCACCGTGGTAGTAGAGTGCGCCAGAAGCGTTGAGAGGAGGTGGACTCGGAGCAGTGGCTCCGGCGGTAGGACTATGAGGTCCCCAGCAGGTTTGGGACGCTCGATTGTCGGCGTCGCCCACCACGTCGATTTCTTCGTCCTCAGGCTCGGAACGCTGACTCTGTTGCTGATGTTGTTGTTGTTGCGGGGACTGTTGCTGCTGTCGCTTGTCGAGTCTTCCTGGATCCTCGAGATCTTGCAGATGAGGCTCCTGGACCGTGTCGTCCTCCCGATCCGGCCACGGATAGGCCTTCCACTTTTTGGCCATCAGACACCGCGGCATCTTGCCCGCTTATCACGCGCGAGGCACACCACCACCGGCGTCGGCGTCGCCGCGACGCCGCCGTCTTCGTCGGCGCTTTGCTCGGAATAACAGCTTCCTCAGGGAACTCGTGGCCGGCTTGGGTGGCAGCAGGCCGCGGGACCTCGTCATCGGCTCAGCGAGGATTATCCAGCAGCACCGCCACCATGCCAGTCACCCAGGGACGTCACTGCCGTAGCCTGCCTCTCTTGCTTAGTCGGCTGGCTGGCTCCCTGCCTGCATACCCTCCTACTTCTCCTCCTCCTCCTCCTCCTCCTCCTCCTCCTCCTGGCTACCTCACTGCCTTCCTGCTTGCCTGTCTTCGCTCTTGACGCCACTCTCCTCTTGCCACTCTTACTTCGGCCAGGACCACCCTCCTCGCCGCGCGCCTCTCCTCGCCGACCTCGCTCACCCTCGTTGGCTCCCTGTCGGCTCTGGCTCTCGACAGGGGTGGCTTCGGATACGCGAAATAGGGTGCGACTGTTTGCCGGTGGCGAGGCACGGCGCTCTACTGCTCTCGCTCTGACTCCTCTTGTCCCTCCGTTGCGGCTCCCCTGAAGCTGCTCCGAGGGTAGTGGTGGTGGTGGTGGTGGTGGTGGTGGTGGTGGCTGTCGCTGCTACCTCTGCGAATACTAGTAGCAGTGGTGGTGGCGATACTAGCGCGTTCTCTGGAACGAGCATGCTCCTCCTGTACTGGTATACGCCATTAGGGTAGCACGAGCAGGGGTAGCACGGCAAAGGGAATGCTCTTCCTCCCCGATGGGGGAGACTATAGAGGGGTGAAACAGGGTGGGGAATCACCACGAACACGAGAGAATAGAGGAGCTACGACCAAACCAGAGGGGAAGTAGACGCATGCGTCGACGATCCGCATCGACCCGACGCCGAGGCAACACCTGGTCGCGCCCCACGTGCCAGGATGAGGTGGCACTACTACTGCCACCCCAAGCTCCTATCGAATATCCTACTGGCTTTCCTGTCCTGTCTACTGACCCTACGCCAACGCTTTCCTTCATCGGCCAAAACCCTTCGGATATCCAGTCGCACCACGATTTTCGACATAACCTCCATCACCCGGACATCTCCCTTATGCTGGTAACCTCGGTGGACGCAATTAATGTTCGCGTTGTACGTTCGAAATACAAAGTAAATTTTTTCATCAGTCTCCAGTAGGACCAAAGTCGTTAATTTCTTCCGAATCACATCAGCTATTAATGACGAACGTGTATAACGTTGACCCAAAAAGAGGACCGGCACACTTGACGATCGATCTACGTCCTGCTCAAAAATGGAGCACATCCGGTGGACCGAGTGTTTTTCCATAGTTAAGCATCCGAAAGTAATCTGTTTCGTGTGGCTCGTTAGCCATCGATCGTACCCAGTGCCATTAACGAAAGTTCGCGCGTTCAAAGGGTTATACTTGAAATACGAGTTATTCGTGATAACACCAGAACCGCGTTCCATACCGAGCATGTCGATCTCATCTTATTCCGTATCCCATTACTTTTTACGTATAAAAAGAAAGGTAACGCGAGACTATCCTTTTTCTCGAGATGGCTATCCATATAGATATAGACATCGTGTAGCGTAAATTTCCCCCCCAACAGTAAACGTTCCCAAGGGAGGGTACCAACCAAGCCCGGGGACACTTTATTTCCGACTCCTCTGCGCAATTCGATTTATCAACTTTTCCAGAAGCGTAAATTTATCGTTAGTCGCATCCCCAACGAGCGACCAGAGTCAGAGCGGCACACCAGTTGCGATCTTCGCGCTCCCAGAAAACACGGCCAGGAAAGTCAACAACCTGTGGATACTTCAGCCCGACTTACCTACAGCGCTCGTGCTCGTGTTTGCACCGTGAGCTCGTTTCCGTATCAGGAGCGTCGAGTAAAAATATGAAGATACGAAAATTCATAAGATTTACCAAGAAGAGGTACGAATTTCTCCTCAACACAAGTAATACGGAAAGGTCCTACCGAGCCGATCCAATGCCGAATCCTGTACTGGGGTTGTGAATCGAGTCGAATTTACATAAGCGTAACGTTGCGCCCCTTTCAGATATTCCTCGGAGATTAGGGTGGATCGAGCCAGTGCCGTGCCAATGTGGATTCGCCCTGCGCGACTTTAAAAATTCTCCTATCGTCTTTACCCTGTTGTCTATGGAATCTTCGCTAGGCTTCCACTGGAAGGTGCACGTAGGGTACAACCTGGTGAAATCGAAGACCTAAATCAGGACCTTGTGTGACCATGGTAAATTATTTGTCACGTACGTCTCACTCGGTCTGAACTAACGATCAGAGTCGCAGCGAGTGGCGTCTGGCACGTTGCAAACGTGCTCAAGGGTTGACACCCTTCTTGACCTATGGATCCGAACTCTGAAACCTACCCCTGTTCGTTTGAACACGTTCGTTCGTATATTCGAGTTGAGTTTGAAATACCTTAAAGATATTTATTTAAAACCACATAACAATTTATAGCTAAATATACACAAGTCTTGATTCACGTTATTACGTATCCGTTGCTGTCTGAAAATTATTGGATACATACAGCCGTGCTTTTACGCGTAATAAAAGCAACCTCGTGCAAAGGGGCTGAGCAATGAAAAAAAATAGATACGAATTTTTGTGAAATCAAAATTACGTACCCTCGTTACGGCACTGGTTAATTTTACGAATTGGTATTTGAATTTGGCGCCAAGACAAACTGGATACGTAAAATCCACAGGGTGTCTGCCGAAGTAAGAGCGTAGTGTTATGAAGCTATAAATAGAAGGCCGTGCGATCTTACCCTTGTATTTTTTGGGCAATCCTCACGAAGACGTTTCGAAGGCAGGGTTAAAGAACCCCTGGACCTGGATGCTGGGTAGTTGAGCAAACAGGAGGGTTCCGTGTGGCCTGTGGCTATCCGCGATTAAAGGTGTCACCCGTTATATATGTCCTTTAACGCGAGACACCTGTTTGCACGAAGGTTCTTGTAGTTGCCTGTCGGATAGTTGCGAAGGAGAAAAAAAATAAAAAAGTGTAAATAAGGCAACCTCCGCTAATACCGTGAAAAGTCTTACTCCTGTCCGTCCCTTTGATTCGCCTTTGTAAGACTGTTCGTCGATTGCGAACTTCCCTTGTTTACATTGAAGGGGTTGGCGCGACGGGTACTCGCGTATAATTAGAAAGCGGGGAATAATCCAGGTCCCGTGATGTCTCGAAGTTGAAGAACATTTCGGCGCGTAACCGAGGACTCCTGCGAGACTTGATATAAGAGTCCCCCCCCCCCGGTAGCTGGAAAAGTTTGGGCAAAGTTTAGATCAGCGTTACAAGGTACTCGTCCCAGAAGACCTCTCTCGACGGGAATGACCAAATATTGAAAAGTTTTCAGGGTATACCGAAGGAAATCTTTGAAAACATTGTCGAATACATTTGACGGACGTTTACGCGTTCGAGAAAGCTGAGTAACGTCGTGAAAGACGAGTATTCTTTGTAGAAGGGATGTCAAGTAGAAAGAAAAAAAAAAGAGAAAGCCACTCTCGAAAGTTTCAATGAAAGACTATAGGAGACTCCCTTATCACGGAGTGGTCCCTTGTTTACTCCAGAAGTATGACGGAAGCATGTGGAAGCACGTAGAAGCGTCCGGTGTCCAATGGAGGCGTCGGTAAGGAGTTTAAGTGTCAAATGGAAGAGCAAGAAGCGCACTAAGTGCGTACCGTGTGAATAATTGAGTCGGAGGTAGGAGCAGAGAGACGACTGGTGCGACGTCGGCATCGACGTCAACGTAGCGAGTATCGGGGACGGCAGCGCCAGGAGGAGCGCTAATTGTTTTCCGCGCGGTGCCCGTTGCTAAGCAACGGGAAAGCGTGTGTACATAGAGAGAGCGTATACGAAGCGACGCACTATCGTCCGGCAGGGAACGTTATCGATTAGAGTTCGCCCGCTGACTATCTCTGCGGTAACAGGTGTTGGTTCGGGCCGAACTTGTAAAATCGATGGGCACGTCGTCGACGCGAGTTTCGCCCCGCGAAAGACGCAGGCGCCGGCATGGACGCGCGGGGGCGCCGCGACGCGACAGTTGCACCCCAGCCACACCCGGACAAGCCATGTAGTCGGGCTACCCTCCGCATACAGCGGACAATTGTTGCTTCACCTACAGGTGGTATTCTTACCTTCGAGATATCGTTGAAGCCCACGGATTTCGGGTAACGCGCCACGAAGAGGAGACGGGCGTCGCGGTGACGCTGCGCACGGGGGAGGGGCGGGGGCGGGGGGGGCGGACGGACGACGCTTCTCGACGATCTTTTCCGGTGCTGCTTTACGCGTCGAAACTAGCGGCCCCGTCACACTCTCCTATCGTCTCTCGTTCTTTTGCTCCGTCAAGCTCGATTCTTTCTCTCTCTCTCACTCATACGTCCTTTCGCAATCTCTCTCTCTCTCTCTGTCACGCACTCTGTCCCTGTCTGCCTCTGCTCGTTCTCCTTCTCTCTCTCTCTCTCGCACGGCTTCCACCCCAGTATTCCGGGGACAGACACGAGCTGGCCCGTGTCTGGCCAGGCAGCCAGCCAGCCAGCCAGCCAGCCAGCCAGCCAGCCAGCCAGGCAGCCAGGAAGGAACGGAGTACCTAACCCGCGTACCAGGGTCACCCGGGTGCATCGGGCGAATCTTGCCTATCGGCCGAACCTCCCGAAGACCAGACCTCCTCAGGACTCCGCGGAAGGGCGCGCAGGAACGTTCTTGTCTGTGTTCGTGGTGGTGTCGTGCGCGTCAGTCTCAGTCAGTACTCGGGACTTTCAACGAAAGTTGAGTTATCGACCACAAGGCGCCGCGGACCTGTTGTCCAACTTGTTGCTCGTCCTGCGGCACATCCGTGACCTCTTCGAAAAAGTAACGTGCCGCAGGGTGTCGTCGTGGCCGTCGCCAAGGGCGAGAACGAGAATAACAGCGGAACTAGCAGGATACTCGCGAGGATGGTGGAGTCGCGAGTAAACCAGGAGACACGCCCGAGTACAAGACGCCTCGTCGCTGCCGCCTCCTCCTCTACCGCCGACGCTCTCGACGCCGACGCCGCCGCCGTCGCTACCCTCGACGACGATCCCGGACGCCCCGAACTCGCGAAATAGATGCAGTCCGCACGAGGGAAACTACGAGGCTTCGACACGTTGTACGCGTATTCGCGAATTCACAACGGACGACACACACGTATATATATAGATATATCGAGACACACAGGCGCACACACATGTATAGATATATATTCGAAAGCTCGCATTAAACCGATAAGAGGAACGCGCGTCGACGTGCATCCGGACGCACGCGGACGCCCGTTATCGTTAACGTTAAATAATCTTCCACCCGTGAATACAACGAAAGCAATACTAAACAAGGTAAAGGAATCAACTACCCCGCAAACTATACGTTTATAGAGGTTATAACGAGTATTATAATATACGCGAGTCCAATTAGAGCAGGTAAAGATTGTTAGCTCAGTTTAAACAAACGTATTTTAATATTCGACTTAACGCGAACGTGCAACGAGAAATTAGATTTAATGTAGCGTGTCGATCGCTGTGCGTGCTTACGTGGGTTACGAATTTTGGCCGGAAGTGACGTAAGGCTTGTTCTACGATTCGCTCCGAGGTACAAGAAAGTTCACCGCTGAGCCGTTCGACGCGGGTTGTTCGGCTTATTGGTACGCGAATTGATTCTTCCGGAGAACGTGGAGAGACCCGAGTCGAAGTTCCCTGATCAGGAATCAACGGAAGTGACGAGAGGCTCGAAGGTTCTCATCGGTGCATATCCGGTACGTTCTACGGTCACGACTGTACAGAAACAACAACAAAGGACCAGAATCGTCAATCGTACCGAAACGATTAATTATTTATTTCCCATGCAAAATGGCTGGCGAGAAGAACTTCGAGTAGCTATTTCACAACCGGAAGACACCTTGAACCGGATACGGAAGAGTCTCGTCGAGCCATACAGAATTTATCAAGATTCCGGCGGAGGACGCGGGAACTCGATGACTTTCTTGTGCTCGAAGATATAACGAGGATATAGAAGAGCCGCTGCCGAGACTGAGAGCCGCTCTGATTTTTCATTTCTTAATAGGGGGAAAAGAAAAAAAAAAAATGGAAACGTATTATACTTGAACAAAAAAAACTATACGAGTTAACCTTCTCAAGAGATTCGGGGATCCTTGGTGGATCAACCTTTACACTTTTATACCAGTTCGAACGTGTTCGCAAAGTAACGCCACAAGGAACGGAAGAATTGAACCAAGATGCCGCGCTGTTACATGGTCAAGAAAGCGCTATGCAACAAGTACATTACTAGCGTCGCCAGAGGATTCGAAAGCTGGGGACGAGGAAGGAGCACACCATCGCCGACGGCCACGACGCAGCCCTCCTTCGCGGCCGTAGAAGCCTGCGTTGCTGCACCTCCTCTTGCGCAAGGTATAGCCAGGATGACGTACGTCAAGTAGTTGATGCACGAATAACATTACGAGAAATAGACAAAGGACTGATTACATAAGATTTCTATGTGACGGATATAGCTTTATTATTATTTTTTTTTTTTATTAATAATTATTACTTCTATCTCTGTATGCGCAAGCCAAACTTGGTCAATGCTTTTTCCGATGTTCATAAAGATACGCGCTTTTACGTATATGCGCTCCTGTGCCGTGACAAGGCGTCGAGAATTTACCTGTGGATTAGCTCTTACGAGTCCTGAGAGATTAACGTTGCCAAGCCTATCGCGACGCTACTTAAGTCATGGAACTTTGAAAATATCATAGCTCCTGTAACATGCAAATTATTCAACAGGAATTTTCTTCGCACTCGTGCAGTTACATTGAAACTAGCCTTTATCCGTGTCTTGCTCGTAATGTATGTCTATATGTATCTCGAAATGTCAACCATCCTTCATTGCCTCTCGTTCAGCGTTTGCAGCTATTTCTCACTGAAGTTGTCTCTTGCCACATATAGATATAAATTCTTTAGAGAAACTAGAGAGCGAATATCAACGTTCCTGAAGGATCGTATTTACGAGCCACGAACTGCTCCTCCCTGCAGATCATTCAATTCTGACAAAAAATGTATCCGTAGCACAGCCAACGCTATGACCGTGTGCTAAAATAGTGCAGGTCTCCGATAGGCGATCGGATCGTAGAAAAATATAATAATAGAAAAATGAAATAATCTTTCTTATAGAATGTCGAACGTCGCAGCAGAAAGAAACCACAGCCGAGAGGAATGCGGGATCGTCGGGAACCGATAACGTCGAGCTGCCACCAGAGGAGGTGAATAAATCGTCAGGATGCTCCTCGTCGGTTCAGCTGGACACCAGGACGACAGGAGTGACGACCTGTACGTCGACGGTCACCAGCAGTACGAGCAGCGTCGTCGAGATGTCGGGAGCATCGCAGACCATCAGCACAACGACGACGTCGCCGTCATCTTCGGAAGGGATAAGGACGACATCACCTAGGGGATTGGTGTCGACTAAGGAAGACGTTGCGACAGTTTTCCCTGGGTCAGAGAAGGTGGATAAGCCTGGTCGTGGAGAGGATAATCTTCCGACCGAGGTCACGTCATGTTCCGGGGTCGAGGAAACCACCGAGACCAGGTCGACCTTAGTGGTTCAGGAAATGGCAATTTTTAAGGAAAGGTCCGCCGCGGAAACGGAAGCTGCGCACGATCTCCTGGAGCTTTCTAGATCTTTACCCCCGTTACCGCCACCGAGCGTGGCAGTGGGTCCACAAAACGTGGTCGAATCGCCAGCAACCGATATCCAGGAGATGACGGTGTACCAACCGGAACAACCGGTCTATCAGGTGAACTCAATCGACCTGGCCAGTGCCATATATCAGCCACAGCCTACGAGCATCATGTACGAGGCTGCCGCAATAGTTCAGCAAGCTTCCGGCGGTGTTTTCATACCCTTGTCTCCGGTCCAGGAAATATTGTTCACCTACAGCACCCCGTCCATTCCGTCGATCATAGCTCAGCCTCTGGAAGCGCCTCCGCTGACCCCACCTGCATCCGAATGCAGCAGCGACATCGAGAATAACAATCCAAACTCTCAACCGATGCGAGACAAGGAGGTGCAGACCATAACGGAGCAATCGGAGGTCAAGGCAGCTACCTACACCTACGACACGCTGCTGGTAGCCGATGGACGCTCCAGGAACAAGAAGACCTCACCGCAGAAGCCCTCGGCGGAAGCCGAGACGGCGGAGCCACCGGAAGCGCCAAGAGTAGGCCGATACGTCTGCTGCGAGTGCGGTAAGAATTATTTAATATCATTAATCCTTACACGTACCTGGTCCAGGGACTTCATCAGTTCTTCATCTTTTCAGGCAAGCAATACGCCACCTCCTCCAACCTCTCGCGACACAAGCAGACTCACCGTAGCATAGATTCTCAATCAGCCAAGAAGTGCATCCACTGTGGGAAAGCGTACGTCAGCATGCCTGCCCTGGCCATGCACGTGCTGACCCACAAGCTAGCTCACAGCTGCGGGGTCTGCGGCAAGATGTTCTCCAGACCCTGGCTACTCCAAGGTCACCTGCGTAGCCACACGGGAGAGAAGCCTTACGGTTGCGCACACTGCGGCAAGGCCTTCGCCGACCGGTCCAACCTTCGTGCCCACATGCAGACCCACTCGGCCGATAAGAATTACGAGTGTCCCAAGTGTCATAAGTCCTTCGCGCTCAAGTCTTACCTGAACAAGCATCTGGAGTCTGCCTGCCAGAGAGAGAACGGCGACGAGAGCAGCAACGACGTCGACGCTCCGCCGTAATCAGGATTGCCGGCTGAATTTAATTCGTCTCGTATTCGATTCGACGCTCGATCGTCGTGCATGAGCTTTACGATACCGGATGTAAAGGCTTACGAGACCGTCACGAAGTTGTCTCAATCTTTTGGAGAATTATTGATCAATCGGTACCTCCGAACATGAGACAAATTCAGAGGTCAGAAACGTAAAGCCACGTTCAGTATTTTTGAATGACGATTCGCACTGGGTAAACACAATACCTTTTTTTTTTTTCTTTCTATCGTGCTTACCGACAACTTGTAAAGGGACCTTTGCTCTCGAACGAATGGACGGAGCATTAAGGCGGGAATTTTCGAATGTCCGTTATTAGAAATTATCGCCGAGCGTATCTTAAGAGGGAAGGATCTTATATATTAACGAGGACCAGACGGATGAAATGTCCTTTATCTTGTATCTCCTGATTGTTCGTCGATCGTGAGTAGATCAGACATCGAATTTATTAACTTCGCCACGATCGATCGCAAGATAATGGAGATTGATGAGAGATAAGATAAAAAAAATTCTTTTTTTTTTTTTTTCATAATCACTCTTGCCAGGGTCCAGGTTAGCATTGTCATAGACTCTGTAGCGGTTACTCATTGATGTAGCGTTTATTTGATAATTTTTAATGGCTGCGCACTTTGTCTCTTCCTGCAACATGAAATTCGCAATAATTTTTTACTAAGAGGCAGGCGTTACGTCGGCTAATTTATTTTCCAGCGTTATTTCTTCCGAGGCAGAGCTTTCACGCTGGTACGTCTTACTTAAGTTCCTCCGTAAAGGACTTTCGTCAAGCTTTCACGCGAACTGGACCACCTGTTGAATGCAGGGGTGACCATTTGATGGCGAAGGGTTAGGCTGTCCTGTGTCCCTGAATTATGGAACATACCGTTCCTAGTGCTAACTAGTCACACGTGAGACAAATCTTCGGGCTCCTTTGTTCGACTGCTTAAATCAAATTTAATGCGGGTTAGAATCGAGGGCAAGAAATTGATATAAATAACAGTAAGCTTCTTAAGTTTGCTGTTCGGTGCATCCGAAGACAAGTGCGATCGAGAAAGCAGCAAGACAGACTAATGGAAGTCTTTGAAAATTTCTTTAAGTTTCTAAGTCCATTTGCGCTTATATTATTTTACTATTTATTTTCATTTCTAGTCCATTTGCGCTTATATTATTTTACTATTTATTTTTATTTCTAGTCCTTTGCACGTTTAGCAAAGGACTAACGGTGCTTTGATTTGCGTCTAGTCAACGGTAAACTCTATTGAGTTTCAATAGTTTAAAAGAAAATACTATACCTAAATTATATTATTTTAACGTTATGTCATCAAAAATAATTCACCAGGAATTATTACCAGTGCAAAAGATCAAACTTTTTGTAACTTTAAGTCGATATTAGGAAATTTATCCTGTGTTTTTCTTTTTTTTAACTTTCGTTCATTTTTATACGCGAGTAATTCGTTATTAGATATTTTATCAGAATTAGAACAATTCAAATGGATTATTATTTTGTATCAGACACTACTTACCTTACATTTTTCTATACTCGGACTACTTCCCACATCATTACTGTGAACCGACTATAGCCAACGCGTTTTTAATTTAGATTTCTATTAATCGACACTGCACCGATCAATCGGTTGTCCATATAATTCGTTAAATTAAAAACTACTATAGTATCACTGAAATCGTTTTGACCCGCCCGCGACCGATTTGAAAGAAAGGATGATTTTTATAAAAAAAAAAAAAAATAAAATATCTCATTCTCTCATACAGTTTGACGGTACTGGGTATGAAAATATTAACCTTGTCTGCTTTATGCTAATAGCAGTACTCGACAGTCAATCGAATATATTAATAACTCGTAACGGTAGTCAATAAATAAATAGAAAGTTTCCCGACACTGAAGTCAAAAGTACGAATGGGTATGAAAAAAAGAAAAAAGAAAGATAAAAATGCCATTTGGAGTCACGAAATATTGAATATTTAAAACATGGATACCGGATGCATAAAATGCACGATTCGTTTGTTGAATTAAATTCGAATAAAATAATAATTTGATTTTCCACGTGGACTTGTAATCATTTTTTAAAGAGCGAATGGGTAACTATCGAAAAAAATCTGCGAACATAGTCGACTAACCTGTCGGGAGGCTCTCTATTGCGTAAAGGTGTATTTAAAAATGTCACACCGTGTCCATTTGAAATTAATTGCAATGATCATTTCGAAGGTCGGTCGATACGTTTTATCAGACATTACCGTATATGATAGGAGGTATAAGTATAAGAGCAAGAAACTATAAGTACGAGCTGCAGAACTGATATTCGTAAACGCGGATTAATTGAATCTGCCATAGTATATTATAAATGGACATTAAAAGTTGATACTATTTAGATATGCAAATGGTTTGAGTCACACCCGAAGGATCATGTCGTTATTACTTGGCCAGGGCTAATTATAATGAATCGTGAAATTACTTGATTCGTTGCTTTTAATAATTTAATAATTAACCTTGACAGCAGATCTGTGATTATTTTGTAGCGTTTTGTTTCCATTTTTTTTCTTTTAATTAATTAATAATCGTGCTTTTTTCTTTTAACGAATAGAAACGCCGTAGAATATTTTTACGCGAATTCTTGATATCACTATGTTCGGGAAAGTGATCGTGCGCGGGTGTGACTTTTTGGAAAATTAAAAAAAAAAAAGAAAAAAAAAACTAAGGACATAGGATTTCGATTAGTGTGATACAAGGTACGACAAAGCAATAATTTAGTGATTGTATAATATTTGATTAGTGATTATAGCGCTAAGTTGCGGTACTTGCGGAACCTATAAATATTTACTCGATAAATCATATAGTTTTGTAGAAGTGCAAGGAACGATTTCCATTTCGGAGAAACTGTCATGGGATCCAATACGACAAAGAAATTGGAAGTACTGACGCGTTCGTGTGATTTATACATTTCTTTTCTCATTGTCTAATTGGACATCCAATTTTGGATGTGTTATTCATATTTAATTCTAGTAGGTGCCAAATTTCTATATCCCGTCAAATTTAACAATTTTAAATCAGTTTTTACCATTGCCACCGAGCCAATCGCTTACGATTGTCAGATTTCAAGAAAACGCACTTTTTCTCTCATCCACCGATAAAGCTTCATCAATTTATTATATGAAAATAAATAGAATCGCCGTTCTGAACAAAAACCGTTTCTCTCTCTATCTATTAAAACGGACAACAAAGGAATGTCTCAAGAGTCATAAATCTATTAATCTATAGATGTAATGACGAACGTACTTTTTTCCCCTGAAATATCAAAAAAATTCATTTCTATAAATTCACAAGAAAAAAAAAAAACATAATTTCACCAGCAGATCTTCAACGCCTATAAAAACTTTCGAACGGATCTGAAATATTTTGATTAGCGACTGGCAAACAAAAGAAAAACTTTGCCTAGAACATTACGGACCATACACCTATTACGAACACGCAATACGTCGAGTTGTGAAAAGAAAAGTGGAAATAATAATAATAATAACGCTAATAATAATTAATAATAAAAAAAAAAACACGACGTATACTCAAGTTTATCTATCACCACTAAATAGCAATTCATATGAGATCAAAGTTAAGGCAAATTACGTTAGTACCAACGACGAAATTGCAAAAGCCACTTATGTACTTATTTACAATATTTAAGAATAGAGAAAGGTTTAATTGCACCAAATTTGTAAACTTTATTAATTAAATTATACGTTGTAAAGAAATTGTTTCAATCGTTCGATCCCGATGTCCCATTTTCCCAAGATAAAAATTCAATTAACCCTAATTCATCCTGAGAGACAGAACAGTCAGTGTTTACTTAATCCAACCTAAAATACATGAACTCGTGAATTCGTTATTAAACTAACAATAAGTAAAGTGTGTCCCGTTAAGAAACAAGTCGATCGGTACAAAGCATTACAATACATTACAAGAATATACAAAGTTTGACTAGTATCAAAAAGTCTTGTGTGACGTGATGAAAATTGTAACTAACCTAGGCAAGATAAAGAAACGAAGAAATAAGATGAACAACGACGCACGATATATTAAAACAAAGAGTAAAACGATAATTTATTAGTACACTATGTATTTTTAACTATTGTACAAAGTACGATGAGGTACAGAAGAAACTATAATCTACGGTGAAGTAATTACAATCGCTGTTGTGGTTGATCTTTTGTTTCTGTTGCTGCTGCTGCCGGAGCAGGTGCTGGTTGTTCCGTACCAACACCAGCTTCTTTTGTTTTTCCTTCGTCACTTTCAGACTCGTCCCTCGACTTGTTCCACTCCTTTAGTCCTTCAGGTAACGATGTGTCCTCTTCGAAGGATCCTGTACCCTCGACAAACTGTTCGTAGGTGGATTTCTCAGGGAAGGGTCTTGGTCCAAGTAATTCGATCATGTCCTCCCTGCTCAGAATCTCTTGCTTCAGTAAGCGTTCGGCGACCTGAAACAACGAATGGGATTAAAATCTAATTGTAGAATATCGTTATACAGACATATCTGTTGCTTACCTTGGCCACGTCTTCCTTGTGCTGCTGAAGAAGAGCACGAGTGTGCACGTGGGCCGAGTCGATCAACTGACGTACTTCCTGATCTATAAGCTGAGCCGTGTACTCGGAGTAAGGCTTGTCCAAGACCATCTCACCCTGTTGTGGCAAATCGAAGCTGACATTGCCAACCTTGTCGTTCATTCCGTAATGGACTATTTGTGCGTAAGCGCTTTGGGTTATCTGGAACAATTTGTAGGACGAAGAAAAAGCGTTGAGAACACTTTGAAGAATCTTTCTAATGCATATCCAATTCTAATCACCTTCTTCAAATCGTCCTGTGCTCCTGTCGTTATACGTCCAAAAAATATTTCTTCGGATACACGTCCTCCAAGAGTCATACACATCCGGTCGAATAGCTGCTCTTTCGTGTAAAGATACTGTTCGCGAGGTAAATACTGAGCATAACCTAACCCCTTACCACGGGGTATTATGGAAACCTGTTTATCAAAGAAAAGGGTGTTAATAATTATTTGGAAGTAACGTCGTTTGATTTGAACTTGATAAGATCATGTCTGTTAGGAGAAGTACTTTTAAAAGTGGATCAGCGTATTGTAGGAACCATCCTGCTACCGCATGTCCAGCTTCGTGATAGGCTACTGTTTTTTTTTCTTCTGGTTGCAAAACGTTAGTCTTCTTTTCCATACCAGCCACTACCCTCTCAATAGCTTGTTCGAAGTTCTTCAATTTGATATCATCGTTCATGTCTCTAGCTGCTATGAGTGCAGCTTCGTTGCAAACATTTGCAATGTCAGCTCCTACAAGTATCTTTATTTAATTTACCTAACAATCCTGATGGAATATAAATAATTATCATACTGCACTTCAAGCGAAGTGTATCTCGCATTCGAAAGCACGGAGTGACCTGTTACACTTTTATTAATGAAGGTAACAGTAGCCGCACCTGTGAATCCAGGAGTCAGAGAAGCCATTTTCCTAGCAAGCTCATCCTTGTTCAAAGTAGTTTTCAATGGACCTAAATGAACTTTGAAAATTGACGCGCGTCCTTTAATATCTGGGGCTGGTACGAAAATTTGCCTATCGAATCTTCCTGGTCGTAAAAGTGCTTTGTCCAGAATATCTACTCTGTTAGTGGCAGCCAACACAACAACGTTAGTTGTCGTATTAAAACCTTGCGTAGTAAAGAGACATTAATAGTTGAGAAAACTTAACGGATACGAAAGATTCAATGATTCTGCTAGATAGTAAAATAATAATTCTTACCGTCCATTTCTACCAGAAGCTGATTCAAAGTATTTTCCTGCTCCGAGTGTCCGCCGAAACTTCGGCCTCCTCTTTTTCTTCCTACGGCATCAATTTCATCGATGAACAATATGCAAGGCGCGTGTTTACGCGCCATCGCGAACATGTCTCGTACTCTGGAAGGTCCAACACCGACAAACATCTCCAAAAATTCAGATCCGGATACCGTGATGAAAGGCACATTGGCTTCGCCAGCTGTTGCTTTCGCGAGCAACGTTTTACCCGTACCCGGTGGTCCTGGAGAAAGGAAAACGAATGACTGTATTTATATCCCTGATATCAAATGATGATTTTAAATTAATGAATGTTTACCTGTGAGCATTGCGCCTTTTGGTATTTTCGCACCAAGATCTATGTACTGCTGTGGATTTTTAAGGAAATTTACAAACTCCATAATTTCTATTTTTGCTTCCTCGCAACCGGCAACGTCTCTGCGTGATAGGAAATATGCAAAGATATCAGGTTACGCGACGTAAAACACTTTTTATTCTGAAACTACTAATGATTATTTGATTAAATTACACTTCGATGTAATTACTCACTTAAAGCGTACGCCTATCTCACTTGAGTTTATTAACTTTGCTGTGGATTCCATTACGCCACCGAATAAACCACCTTTTCGACCTCCTCTTCCGCCAGTCATCATATCGGCGGAACGTCGCATCACATACATAACAACACCTGAAAATATTATTAATACGATGCCACATAATTTTGTTGCACTTTATAATACGAAGAAGAGTGAAATGCAAACCTAGTAGAATTAATGTTGGTGCATATGAGATCAACGAGGTCATTTCCATTTCATTTTTATAAACAACTGGAAGATGATTCTGTGGTTCGAGATTCAATTCGAGTTGTGCATTCTCTAAATTTCTCTCAAAGGTATCTGCACTTCCGATATTGAACCATAATAAATTCTAGATAAATATTTTTATAAATTATATCAAATCAAAAACTATCGCATGATTAATATTATTTATTCGTAGGAGTGAATTAACTTACATAACCATCTACCGTTTGGCCAGGTAGTAGTCTCACTCGTACCCATTTTTTATTAACAACTTCTAGTTTATCAACGATTCCCTTGTTTAAGTAACTAAATAAAAAGAAATTAAGCAGAGTTGTACTCTCTACAATAATACTAGTAGTGATTATGACAACAAAACGTATTCTGTTAAAGTTCATCAAACCTGTATACAAATTCCCGCCATGTAATCTCCTTGTAGCCATAATCAGAATATAGAAAGAGTCCAATAACACTGATTGCTCCGATTACACCAACTGCTAACCATTTTTCCTTATCTCCCCCTTCCGCAGATTTACTACTTCCACCAGGTCGACTGTTTGGTCCGAATACACCAAGGGACCATTGATTGACTGGTCTTTTACTTGCACCAGAGGCACCAGAAGAAGGTGCTTCTTTAGGCGGTGGTGCTTGTTTACCTTTGGCTTCCTGTGCAACTGATTCATTGGATTTTGGTTTTTCTTTTGCACCACCTAGTAAATAAAACATATGAAGACAATAAATACTACCTTAACTAGGTTAAAGTAATAAAACCTTTATGTCCTGGTTGGAAAAACTTTTCAAATCCCTTCGGTGGACGTTCGGTAAACAATCTCCACTGTTGCTGCACATACTGAATTGCAGAAATACCTCTTCCATTTTTTAATCCTGACAATTGTCTCCTCAGCTAGATACATAAGGTATGTCAAATTATACGGATAAGAGAAACTAGAATTGTCGAAAAACACAGTTTAAAAATGTATAACAAAACTTGCACTGTAATTTTTACAATACAATAAATAATTTCCCACAAAAGACCAGAGTTGTGGACCACAGGAAACAACATTAATGATCGTTATTGCGTCATGCCATGCAAGTAGATACATAATTGTAATTTTATTAAATAAAATAAGATATATTAGTGAATACTATTCTTTATTTTGCTAATATCTTCTCAGAGAATCTAGTTATATCACTGTGTGGGATGAGGTTATTATAGGTTACAGGTACCTGAAAATGGTCGAAGTGGCCTTTCTGTACGGACTTAAGAACAAATCTTTCTAATTTGCTTGCTGAATTTAATAACTGATGAGCCATGTTTTACTCATATGTGCTGCAACTTTCACGTGGGGAATGACGAAATCTTTTTATAACGACGGCCTGTAATCGCAGAACCGGCCGCCAACCACTACTTTAACAATAAATATCGATAGTGCACTCTGCTGTTACCGTCATGTTCAGTTCACACGTGCATGAAAGTAGCTCACATACTGAGAAGTGTGCTCCAATAAGAATTATGGAATATGCTTTTGAACCGAAGTTCATGTAAGCGTTTTTACGTGCACCGAAGCACTATAGTCGGTGTGTTCGAAAATGAGCCGAGAGTGCTGAGAGCATGTTGCGTCTCGATCAAATGCATACAATAAACAGAGAAGCCACGATACAGGTGGGACATACGCGTATGGCGTATAGCCTAATCAAACCACGGAAATATTGAAAAAAAATGAGCGAATAACCCGCGAGAAGAATAAGGAAAAAATCAGTTGCGAAAAGATATTGAAAATTCGAAACATCAAATAAAGCTACCAAATATTATGGGATCTTTACTTAATTTCGAAATGTATTCAAAATATGAAATTGAGGACCTCCTATACTGTGGTTTCTTTTAAGCACTCATCTTATCCATTTACAATCTTTTCCTATATTTATTTTTTCTTTACTTCATTATTTCTTTATCTTTCATTCTTTACTTTCTTATTTATCACTTTTCTTATTTCTTGTCTACTTTTATGTCCCGTTTCCTTACTTTTCTACTTCTTCTTTATATCTATCTTCCTTTCTGTCTTCTCATTTGACTCTGCTCCCTCTCACTTTCCATTGTTCTTGTCCTGCTTGTCCTATTCTTCTGGTCGGGTAGAGCATATTCATTCCAGTAGTGCTCTTATTAGGAGCTACATGTATAGACTATGATGTCAGATCCTTCCTGTGGCTTCTCCTGTGCTTCTTCATTTGCGTTTGTCAATCTCTGCTGTTCATTATTTCTTTATCTTTCATTCCTTACTATCTTATTTATCAGTTTTCTTATTTCTTGTCTACTTTTATGTCCCGTTTCCTTACTTTTCTACTTCTTCTTTATATCTATCTTCCTTTCTGTCTTCTCATTTGACTCTGCTCCCTCTCACTTTCCATTGTTCTTGTCCTGCTTGTCCTATTCTTCTGGTCGGGTAGAGCATATTCATTCCAGTAGTGCTCTTATTAGGAGCTACATGTATAGACCATGATGTCAGGGGTTGCCCTTTCGCCTCATCCGCTGAGCTTGCTCAGTGGGTCGGGCCCAATTTGTGGCCGTAATAAGACCTTATGATCTCCCGACGGGAGCCTTGAACTCTTTAGGGTACGCTACCGCCATGGTCTTTCATATAGCGAAAGTCTTTTAAATGTCGACTGTTTTTTAAAATTCATTTGAGGTATTACTTAGAATAACGAAATTAGATTATAAATGTTGAATATACTCTGTAAAACACACATAAAAATATATTACATATTTTATAATATCCAATTCAATTTTCTCAGCCCTCTATAAAAGTCTTAAAAAAAAAAGGTGATTTCATTCCCATACTGCACGGTTACAAATATGTTTATTTGATTATAGTCAGGGTGAACAAAAATTATCAATAGAAACAGATGTTAACGAAGTAAAGTAACGATATCAATTTTGTTTTACCTAATCCACTTAATATTTCATTGGTACTAAACAGATGAGCCATCCAAAGAATCAATAATGCAACTAACAATCCAAGACAGCAAGAAAACTAATTTTTAATTAATTCAAATATGTATATATAGAATTTGTTATATGGTATTGTAAATGTCATCATATCATGTAGATTACATGCTAACTCTCAGCTGGCATGTAATTTGCATTGTCTTCTATACTTAAAGTACAAGGAACATACTCTTGACCAGATCCCTGTAATAAGAAAAAAAAAACAATGCAGACGAATTCGTATAAATCAAGGAAGAAGTTATTGTTGTATGTGTTACCGAGCTAACGATAATTTGTCTACCCTCCTCCAAGTTAATCGTTTCCACGTCATCAGTTGTCAAAATGATGACAGAGTCTTCAGGGATGCTATTCTCATCTATGTACGCTATTGGAATTTCCGAAGATACCTGTAAAGAATCCTTATTACGATCGTTGCTTGATATGCTCTGAATAATTGATTTACCTCGCAAAAAGCATATTCAGATCCTTCCTGTGGCTTCTCCTGTGCTTCTTCATTTGCGCTTGTCAATCTCTGCTGTCGTTTACTATTTGACGTGCGATTATGTTTTTTTCCATCTTGTTGTAGACGTCGCCATATTGTTGTCTTTGGGATATGATAAGTCATTGATGCTGCTGCCTGTGACATTTTACCTCCCTTACAAGCAGCTACTGCTTCTTCTAAGCGTGTCCTCTTCAATTCCTCATTTTCTGTTTTACGCTTTTTCCAAAATGATAGTGGTAATTTGCCTTCGTCTACCAATCTGGCCTTGTCTCTAAACAATGTAGTTTTTGGAATCTAAAAAGAAGCAAGTATTATATATTTTCACAAAACTAAAGGTAAGCATTAATCAGATTGCGATTGCGTGAAATATACCTGAAATTCAAGTGCCACTTTAGTCAGATTTTCTCCCCTTTCCAGTGCTTTGACAGCAGCTTCTCTTTTGTCAGAGCCATATGATCTTTTCATTTCAGAACGCAAAATTTGATATCCTTCCTTTTGTATACGTCTCCATAGAACAGTTTTGGGAATACTATACATCTCTGCTGCGTGTTGCAAACTTGAACCTCCTATAATCAATAATGAAACAGTATAGTATTCAAAAAAAGAGTCATCCATTTCTAAGGTCAAGTGTATGGATTTTATGTGTACCAATAACCGTATTTATAGCAGCTTTCATACATTCTGCAGGATATTCATTTCTCGTAGCATTTAAATGTATTCCTAATGCTTTAGCGCGCATGTACAGTGTAGAACGGGGGATATTATTTTTGGTAGAAGCTTCTATCAGCGTCTGTCCAGAACGCAGATCATTGATAGCTGATGCAAGCATATCTTCACTGTATTCTCTCTTTATTATATCACGTCTTCTCTTCCTCTTTTTGTTTATAGTAGAAACTCCAGGTACGTTCTGTTCGGTACTATCAGTAATACTATCATATTCACTTTCCAAAGCACTTAGTACTTTATCTTCCGTTTCATTAAGTTCAGTTGATGGCTCTATGCTATCATCACAAAAGTCTTTTGTACTAGTGGATGCATCATTTTCATCCAAACCATCAATCTATATCAATAATAAGTAATAAGTTATATAAAAATTATTATACAGTCAACTAGCTTATGAGCACGGATTCAATAAATTTACCTCCATAAGGCCACAAATCTTTAGAGAATGTGCTGCATCCAATAAATTGCTAATATTCTCTACAGGTATACGTACTTCGCCGTGATACGTAAATTCAACAATAGATCTCACATCTTGAGGAGATATATCACTTAATATAATTGTCGGATGATCTTCATTGACCTGACTAAGGACTTCCTGTATAAAAAAAATAAAAACTAATCCACGGAACTATAATGTTATCTAATCATTCTAAAAATATTGTACTCTCAAGCTATAGATAATTATCAATTAGGTAAATTCAACAGTATCAGCTGTTTACTCATAAATTCTCCAGGTCAGACTCTACGAGCAAATCTATCAAAGCATACTGTTTGCTCGATTTTTAATTACAGTATTATAAAAGACTGTATAAATCATTAATGATCTCCAAGTATATACTGCAAGGACTAATCCATAAAAGGATGTATCTTCCAGCCAATACTTGAAACATTACTCCGAGACTACCGATACCCCAAACGTTAAACGTATGGCTTGTTTACTTGAAATAATGTGCTACAAGCGCACAGAACGATCCGATGAGCATGAATACGTTCTCCTGCTGCAGAGAGAGTTACATCCACCATACAATCCTCCTCCAGCAGCTGGCGAACAACGCCTGATAAATGATTTTGATAATCGCCCCATTTGAAACAGTAGCTTTGGTCAATTTGAGGTTGACTGGCAACTTCAGACATGCCGTTTCAGTTTCGTTTCTTTTTCAACTTTTCACAATCACTTGATACAACCGGAATCTGGAACGGGACTATCACAGGTCTTGTTGGTCTTCAAGAAGAAATTCGACTTGCAGAACACGATGTACGTTTCCGTATCAAAATTATTGTCGAGGTTTTTCATTGGTTAACAAACTACAATGCTCATGTGCATCAGCCATAAAGGTCCGTAATTTCTATGAGTACATTGATATTATTCCGGTTTAGTTTGGACTAATCTAATGATGGATCAATCCTAAATATTCTTTAGAAATAAAAATCTCGGTGATTTGTCATTTCCATCAGATCGATAATAACTAAATCGAAATGACAACCCCGTATAACATAGTCTATGGTGATGCTGGCTAGTCACGAGAAAGCGCTGTAAAACTTGAAGTTTCCTCGTGTATTGAGGGTAACGTGATCCTATCTGTATATTTCTAACAATTCATGATCCTTTTCGCTTTGGGGTATAATCGGTGGTTTATAGCATTTATCTCGCTCAAGGAATAATAAAATCAGTTTACAGGACTTTCAAGTAAATTGGATATCTTAACACTACGTGAGATTGATTATTTATTACAAGATGGTAAGTGTTTATTTTAATATTTTGTGAGTAAGTTTCTTTGATATTTAGAACATTATCGAAATACTTCTTTCATTTACCGCATTTTGTACGCATCTGGTTTTGCATTAGAGAGGTATAACCAAATACAATACAAATTTATCAAAGTGCGACTGCAAAACGTAATTCAGACTAAGAGGTTAGCCATAAGGCATGACTGTGTGAATCATGCCACCGCAGGGTATACATTCACGTTTGAAAAGAAATTTGACGTTTAAACTATCTAAAGAAGAAGTTCCAGACATCTGAAAATGCAGTATCTCATTTGTATATAATTTTCCCTTAAAATTAAACCTGATCGCTTCAATGGTGTATCCAGAATTTTCTAGGCATAGACAATATACGTAGACATTATTTATTCATACGTTTTGAAACTAAACATTTTGCACATGTATGCAAATGCTACTGTGTTATCTGCATTAGGATTTGGATTTTTTTTAAATAAATTATATGTCCATTGATTTAATGATCGTAAGTTTTGATAAATACAATAATTTAATAGTTTACTCCAAACTGGGAATCATGTTAAACATGTTTCACTTTTATTTCAGAAACCTCTTATGCTTCATGGGCATGAACGTGCCATTACTAAAATTAAATACAATAGGGAAGGTGATCTTTTATTCTCCGCAAGTAAAGATAAACAGCCAAATGTTTGGTATTCTTTAAATGGAGAACGCCTCGGTACCTTTGATGGACACAATGGTTCTGTATGGTGTATTGATGTTAACTGGGATACTACCAGATTCCTATCCGGTAGTGGTGATAACACATTGAGGGTGTGGGATTGTCAGACAGGTACACACAGGTTTTACTACTTCAAGCAGAATATTATATTGCACCTGTATATAATAAAATATAATAATGAATAATGTGAATTTTCATAAATAGGAAAAGAAATTGGTCAACTGAAAACTAACAGTTCTGTAAGAACTTGCAGTTTCAGTTATTCTTCAGACCTTGTTGTATATTCCACTGATAAGGCATTGGGATATCAGTGCGAAATGTTTATCATGGATGTACGAGATGTGGATTCTGGAATGTCCCAAGAGGATGCTATTTGCAGAATTCCCATTACCGGTCCCCGTATTTCAGCCATTTTATGGGGTGCTTTGGATGAAACCATCATCACTGGACATGAAGATGGTGAAATCAACATTTGGGATGCCAGGGTAAATAAGATGATAGATTGAATAATAATTTTCTAAGTCGTTACACCTTTTGGAATACGGTGTATCACTTTGGTCTCATCTGCAATACTTTCGTAGACAGGAAAGAAAATGAATTCAGTCAAGGGGCATAAGAGTCAGATAAATGACATGCAGTTTAACAAGGATGGCACTATGTTTGTCACAGCGTCGAAGGACAACACAGCAAAACTTTTTGATAGCGAATCACTTATGCTATTAAAAACATACAAAACTGAGCGACCAGTGAACTCGGCTACTATATCTCCAATTCTCGATCACGTATGTCAAATTATTAATCTTTAATAATGATATAAGCGTATTTATGCATTGAATCTATTCTTATGTAACATTATTGTTAAAGGTCGTTTTGGGTGGTGGTCAAGACGCCATGGATGTAACTACAACGTCAGCTCGTCAAGGAAAGTTTGATTCTCGTTTCTTCCATCTTGTATTTGAGGAGGAATTCGCACGATTGAAGGGTCACTTTGGTCCGATCAATTCTCTTGTATTTCATCCCAATGGCCGCAGCTATTCAACTGGTGGGGAAGATGGATATATTCGTATTAATACTTTTGATCAATCATACTTCGATTTCCATTTTGAATATTAATCATGTTAATGGAAGAACTACAATACATGATAAAATCTGAAATATTTGTATTCACTCTCCAAACCAAGTTACGCGACAAATAGAAGATATATATATATTTATCCACTTCATAATTTTGATAAATAAAATACAATTAGATGATACCACGACATCTTAATTTTGCCAATAATTCATATACCGAATAGCCTGTTTCAAAACAAATTTTTTGTTTCGAAATTAATCACGATATAATTTGACTTCTCCAAACGCATTTGCGTTAACCGTAGTTTTGTACCAAAATTTTTATTATTCTAGTCAGTCCAGAAACAAATTAGGGACAGTTTAAAAGATGCGACAACCATAGCAAAATTATAAAGTTATTCATTTCCTTTGATAAGGGAGCAGTGGCAAGAAATTTATCCACGCGAGTCGTTAGTAAGATCACGTGTTTTCATGTCACTAAACTATTTTACTCTTGGATAAACTGTACCTTATTTTGCCTTTGTTATTCATCAAATCAAGTTTCCATTGTGATCGTTATGTTCAGTCTATAAACTATAAGCAGTACAATTTTGTTACTATCAAATGTTCTTTAATAATCAAAAATATTAAGATACATAATAGTGGAACAGGATTATGATATATTATAAACGTAACGTTACACTTTAAATAGTTATTTCGCCGACGATAATGGAATAGTAACTGGTAATGATTTAACGAGAATTACAAACTACTCTGTGAAAAGGACATACTGTATCTCACCAGTTGAAATAATGCGATGGAAAAATATAGTTCCGCGCGTCTTACATAATACACAGCACATGTTAATATACATATAATTTTGTACGTATATCTTGATAACCGTTTATATGTTATACTTGAATTTCATCTTCAATAGATACTTAGCTTTAACTTGAGCAACATCATAAACAATATATTCATTGTACAATAGATGAGACTTTTTCTCTCTTTTGACCGGCACAGCTGGACCATATGGAATTTCTACACCATCCTTCGTCTTGTAAACCTTTGTTGGATCTGGCTGTGTCTGACCAAGACCCAGAGTAGAATGCTTTCCTTTAGGTAATTTTTCTATATAATCAGATTCATAACGTTCGTACATATTTCCAAGAGCTACTTCGCACAGCATCATCAGACCTGTTGGGTTATTTCTATCCGTGCAACAATAGTTTGCTGACTTCGATACCATGTCTGCGAAGTAGATACCCTTGCCAAACATGTAACCTGTAACTGGTGCTTCTGGTGGAGCAATTCGAAGACCCTGTGACAATATTCCTGCAAAGTTAGTAGTTCTTGATCCGTGCCAAAGCAATTTTCTGTTGTGCAATTTTTTGAATGGCTTGAATCTCTGATCCTCTCCACGTCTCTTGATCACAAAGATCTCTTCTATCTCCAGGTTATACTGAGAATGCGTAGCCCCATGTGTATTTTTCACATATTCTTGGATGACCTTAAATTCTTCACTCGATTTATCTAAGACATCAATTTCGGTATTAAGCTGCTCATAATGAGCATCCAAAGGATTCTTTGACTCGTCAGTCTTTGTATGCAGCAAATTGTATGCAATCTCAATTTCGAGAAGTGATTCCAGCATTTGAGTCTTTGTAAGTATTTCTCCCTCGGTGTCCAATATTGTTGGCTCAGACACACCGAAGTCATGAGGTATCAGAGTATAAAATTTGTTTGAAGCATCTACTAACTTAACGCGTTCCGGATTACCAGACTTTATTAATGTTTGTAATTCTGTGAGCACTGAATATGCTTTCTCAATTTGTTTCTTTGATAGCTTTCCGAGAGGCATCTTCTCTGAATCAATTTCAAATTCGAGCATGACTTTTTTCATCAAATTAACGTCGAATATCAATCTCAATAAATCTTGGACAGGTTGCTTCAAGTTGCTCTTAATGTTAGAGTCCAATAAATTTTTGTCGTCCTCTGTTCCATGATCCATATCTATTGGATACATTCTTTTAGGTTTCTTTTGAAAGTTATCCCTATTTTCCCACAAGTTCTCAGTTCTTTCAAAGTAATATTTCTTAAACATTTCAATGCAGTCGTCCAGAGGAAGTGCTTCTAATTTTTTACCACCAATAGTGGTGCCAATTCTTCCCCAGTTTCTAAACAGCCAGTACTTGTTTTGTACGTCATGTTTTAGAATCTGCAACTTATAATAGCTGTTTTTCTTTGATTGAATATCGGTAATACCAAGAGTAACTGTGAAATTCTCATTTTTTCTTTGATAGACGTGAGCTTGATCTTCTAATCCGCTTTCCGGATCGACTGCTCCACCGCCCTTTACACGCAATTTTACTTTACCAGATGATGACTTTTCATATCTACTCTTGCCACTGGACTTTGATTTTTCCACATTTTGAGGAATTCTACTGGCCGGATCGCCACCCCAACTACTGATGTTCTTTTTATTAATTAGCATAATAGGCGCAGTTGTATAATCTTTTGCTTCGGTAACGAAATCTTCCGATACAACCTGAATGTCGAGAGCTTTTATTTTTTCCATCTTCTTATCCATTTTAGCTACTTCCTCGGGCGTCGATATGACTGCAGCCAAATTTTCATGAATCTTGGTAACAACTGTGCCACCCAGCAGCGAAATTTCTCGTGTCAAAGCCTTTTTATCCATTTTCAGATTACCCAAAAGAACGAATGACATATTCTTCAATGGCCTAGGTTTCGCTTCAACTTTTGGCCCACTATCTTTTTCCTCCTTCTTAACAGCTACGGACGTAGACGGTGCTATTACTTTAATAAACCTCTTGCTGACTTTATTCTTGTATTTCTTGCTGTAAAAATATAATTGTTCATTAAAATATGTTCTGTAAAGTGCTAACAACAGTTTGGAATATTGCAGCAAGCATTTTGTATAACTTTCGTTATGAAAGATAATGATGATCCTTACAAGAAAGGATTGTCGTTCTTCAGATGAGCAGGTATCTTGACTTTCGTTCTTGCAGGTTCTGTAGTTACATAATCGCATGCTGCCCACTCTGTTATATTACCAGTACACTTGTAGCCAACACCGTATTGATAAACAAGTTGACCTTTACATTTTGAACATGGTTTAAGACTACCAAAAACCAGCATGTCTGATAAACTATCCAACATCTGTGACAAAATTGTTTAAATAAGAAAATCGATTAGAACTACATAAAGCATCTTAAAACGAAGCAGAGCAAATTCGGCTTTAAAAATAATGCGTTGACGTTTGTAATACTTACATTGGAAATACCTTCGGGAATACCCTGATTATTCTCTTGTAACAACATAATAAGATTATCTTTGTTGAGTTTCGATAGCTCATCTCTGACTTTAAATATCTTAACATTTTGTTCCTTCAGCAATTTCTCTTCCTCTTTATCATCCGGTTCATTCTTAATTTTCTTAGCTGAAGGAGGGATATTTTCTTCTTTGATCTTTGGTAAAGTTTTAATTAGTGTTTCTTGATCTTCCTTGCTCAAAGACTGTGTACCTGGCAATGTATTACCAGATGCAAAAAACTGAAATTCTTCTCTCAATTTGGCAAAACATTCAAGATGGTACCACCGATCAATGCCACCATATTGTCGAGCATCTTCACTCTCAAAATCTTTTCGAGAAATTCTCATTTCACTTTTAACTATTTTCTCTTGACAACCACAGCATGTAGATCTGCTTGATTTAGCATATTCAATTTTAAATAAACCATCAGATGCAGTAGCATTACTTGTACCTCTCTTTTTACCTTTACCAATTGGCATATTGGTGGACTCCTCTGAAAATTAGATTTTTTAACGAAAACGTTTGTAAATACAGCTATAATTAATTTACTTCACAAACATGAATTCACATTATTGAAATGTACCAACCAATTTTTTTCTTTATTAATTCTTGATCTTCCCAACGAATACTATCAAAATGTCCAATATCTGCAGTGGACTTAGGCCGCTGCTTTGTGAAAAAGCAATTAGCATGATACCATTTCATCATTTTTCCATCAAAGACTGGACTCTGAAAATTATATACATTTTATGATCTAAATCAGCATTTTAATAAAATGTTAAATACAAACATGCAATCGAAGATAAAAGATTAATAGAAATAACATTATTATTATC
>JARQSV010000348.1:1560065-1576824 GCA_030142285.1 Calameuta idolon | reverse complement strand
CAAATGTCCAAGCATTTATTTTTCAATTTGTTCTGCCGTACATATTTATTTATATGTATGCAAGTACGATAAAGAAACCAATTTGCATTTTACAGTTTTTAAATTTCTTTCAAACATTATTAACACACACAGTAGGCGTGTTCCAAAAGGTACTAAGAGTACTTGTGAGAGCTGACACTCATCACTGCCTCTTTATTCATTGGTATAAATGTATTTAAGCTCATACAGTAGTTAAGTTACCCACAGTACATTTTGGAAAACACTAAATTATAATGCGTAAAAATTATTTTATTCTAGACTATTTCATAGGTGTACTAAAAATTCCGTCAAATTATTGTCCTTAAAAGCTGATATATTACAGATACGCTATTCTGTTATGATGGTGCATATCTCAACATACACACGTTTAATGCATACAGAACAAAGTATTATATCTTTCGATGCATCGGCATTTCAGGAGAATAACTATTTGGGAAGATTTATTTCAGTGGCGCGACAAATTTCGGTTTCTATTAGGTGAAAACACTTGAAACATTCTAAAAAGGACAGATTGTAGAACGTCAAGGCTCGATTCCACCACCATCCATTTATTGTTGAAAGCCGGTTGTACTGCGAGCTTAGCCAATAAGATACTCGCGTTTTGAAGATAAACGTTGTTTATTATTGAGTCATGTTGGAGGAATCGGACCTTAAGCCGGCTCGGTAGAGTTGCATGCAAATACAAAGAAAAACAATGCATCTTTCGACAGATGATCCATAATTAAAGAAAATGTGTCACCAATGATTTCCCCTAATGTCACATTCAACAGAACATAAAACTAATATTGATATACGTGCTACAAAAGCTTTTGTTCTACGCATTATATACCTGTACGACTGTTGCGAGTCTCAAGACATCTTTCTCGATTGTCTTTTTGCAAGCTTTGCAAGAGGCACGTCCACTTTTCGAATATTCGACGTGATACGGTAAATTGTCGTCGCCCATGATTTAGCCCTTGCAAATAAGAAACTTCTTTACAACAAAAATCCCGAATGAAATACCGAAATCTGACAAAGCCCGTGCACGTTCCTCAAAAATACGTTATGACGTACTTCATTCTGCAGTGCCGCCTTCCCCGCCAATGTATAGTTTTGTGTTCTCAAAACATGGCGCTTGATTGCGTAACACCTTGGGCTGTATCCTCAAATAAGCGCTGGCACTTGAACCTGGCACTTTCATTGATGAATACCAGATCGTAGAAGAGAAATTGTCACTTTCGACCAACCGAAATCCTGTGTTCGAGCATTGGCGCCATTATGATCATCCAGCCTAAGGCTGATTCCCATAGGCGCGTAGAAGAAATTTTGGAATTAGGCGGTAAAATTCAATTTAAAACAAATCGTATAACAAACAGACTTTCTAAACCGTATGAAATAAAAAAAATAACGCGTACAATAACTTAAAAACTCTTAATTTCAGAAATATTCTCACGATTAATCGCGATGGAATATAATTTAGGCGATCCTTATCACCTTTTTTTTTTTAATTTTATGAAACTCACTCAATAAATTAAGCAGACAAACTCCACTGAGCACGCTGGTCTAAGCTCCATGATTTTTAAAGCAAGGATTCTCCTTATCTAAATTAAATGTAGACATATACAATGTTGGTACACTTTATTTACGCAATCACTAATTATTCATATAATATTGTACAAATTATTACAGTAAACTATGTATTCCTGTAATTATGTCTACGAATGCTTTCAGTTTCATTACCAACATGTTTTGCAATAAAAGTGATCGGCGCTTTTAGCCAAGTTAAATAATACAGCCGTTCAGCGCGAACGTGTTCGCACCTTTTTGTTTCCCTCGCTGAATACAGCTTCACTCTCCTAAAAGTTATCGTCTATAATAATAACGTAGAAAAATTATCAGGACAAAATCGAAATTATTAAATAAAACCCGTTACTCTTTTTTTAAACGTCTATCTACATATGAATATATAAGCCTATTATCGTCTCCTAGTGTAAACACGAAGAAATAAACAGATCCCTTCTTGCAATACACTGTCGCTATATGCTATTGAATTAATTTTAATAATATATATAATATATATATATATATATATGTATATATACACATGCGTAAATATGTATACGTACATACATCCGTCTACACTATGTATGCATACACATATATATGTGTGTATATATATGCTCATACATAAGTATAAATATACATCGAGTCGTGCGCTACAGAAGTCCGACGGGCCGATGTCACTTTTCATGATTACCAATCGATAGAAGAAAAATGTATACGCTCAGTGTGTGCCATCCTATTTTATTGATATATTTGTTTATATTATTCCCTATGTTAATGTACATTTTTGTTGATTTCTTTCTTTCTTTCTTTTTGTTTTTCTTTAATTATCCTTAAAAGAGCGCAAAAATAAGACTGGATATTTTATTACAATGTACGGTACCAGTGCGGTCCAACTTATAGTAAATAGATACAATTTACAGTTCCGGTTGCCCGTTACGTTACCCTCGTAAATTATACAAGACGCGCACGAGTTTACGTAGTATAAGAGTACGCTGCTTCGTTAGAAAGCGTGGGACGAAAGAGATAGCACGACTAATCGTTATGTTGGATCGTTAGAAAAATATCGCGATGGAGTCAATAAAAAGACAGTCGAGCCATAGAGGTTCCTTCGGGAGTAACCATATATATATATATATCTATTAAATAATTTGTAGTAGCAGAGTTGGTACATACGTGCCGGATAATCATTGAACAATGCGTTTCGCTTGTACCCACATAAATTGATTCGCAAATATCGCGAATTCGCAAACTCCCATTCGTGAATGAGGAGAAGAGAATTAAAAAAAAAGAAAAGAAAAGAAAAGAAAAAAATTCACACCATACCGAATCGTTCTTGCACACCACCGGAAACAATTACACGGGCCACACTTAAACCGTCGTACCACGCAACTTGCTCGAAAGTCTAATCGCACGTCGGAAGGAGAGTATGTCGAAGAGATGGACAGATCGTCGATAAAAGCCGAAGTCTAGGTAAACAGGATAAACAGAGAAATCTTGAAGGCAATAGCTTGACGGGTAAATAAACATAAAATAGAGTCTGCTTTCTGCATTAACGTATTTTCGTTATAAATCGTATGCACGATGTGTCGCAGAGGCGCTCAGGTTGGGATTACATAATCTCGAGGATCAACCAAGGAATTATACTGAAGGCCACCCTTTAATGTTTTTACAGTCTATTTTATGTATGTCCGATAACAACAATAAAAATTCTTAAATAAATATATCGGTATAATCATTGTTGGAATATTATTACGCAGTCAACTAGTGTTTTTTGTTTTTGTTTTTCTTTTTTTTAATTACCAAAGAGTTGTAGACTTTTCTTTTTTCCTTTTCTCGTTTCGCTTGGGTTTTGTTTAAGGTGTCGCAATTTTGTGTCTTAAGCATAGTATGCATACACATGTACACGGCACGGTCGATCGTCGCTACGCTTTTGCGACGGATCGGTATTTGAGTTACCACGAAGTTACGTGAAACTGAATAAGACGAGATGCACGTATCACTCAGCCGATCATTGCTATTTGCCTCTGGCTTGAGTGCCGCCGGATCTGGTTGTCGGTTTTGCTGGTTGTGGAATAATAGTGATCTCGTCGTTGATCTTCAGAGGCTTAAGAAGGGAGTCATTGGATCTGGACGACGGGGACGAAGGTGCGTTCTTCTTATCCATAACTCGTTTTGCAACGACGCTATGTGCCGAGTACACGTGATTTTCAAACTGCTTGTACATTCCAAATGTGGCAGTGCAAACTGTGCATTTGTATGATAGATGCGCAGGCTTTAGTGTCATTCCGTGATCCCGTGCTACATGATTTAGTAGTTTCCATTGGTATACCTAAAAATTGAGATCATTCAAGATAGGGAGGACTTTTGACCCTGCCAACAAGTTCCTCTTTTTTAAATCTAGATTTATCGATGGCGGACACATTTTCGCTATTGTCGATCGCATCAGTGTCCCCTTTTTTTTAAACTTTCAAAATCGCCTTTTTTTCTTTTTAATACAACTTTTACTCACCCTGCCGCAAGCTGGACAACGTCCTGCATCCTTGCCCTTGTTTGCAGCTTCCTGCATACTGGATGTGACGAGTCCATGAGATCCAAGCAGATGTCTTTCTAATCCCTGCGACAAATATGCAAGACGGTATTCAGTAGCTGGATCATGACATTTAGGGTTTTATTAAAGACCACGTGATCCCTTAGTATTTTTGGAAAAGGTAACTATTATTTTTCGTTCATTTTTATCGTTATGCAAGCGTACAGGAGAAGAATGCTATCGGTAAGTGACACGATGAGAAAGAGTAAATCATACTGTCATTAAAAAAAATACAACTGTACATAATTTAACACTGAATAATATCGACACTCACCTGGTCCGTAAAAAACCGGAATTGACACTTCTGGCAGTTCAATGGAGGTCTGTTATAAATCATTTTCGGATGTATCTTAACTTTATGGATCCATTGCATGTGATTTCGCAGCTGCTCCAGATCCTGAGGAAAGACAAGTGTACAAGAGTCATTACGAGTTTCAGAAACGTTATATCATTCAGAGTATTTTATGAGACACTTCAATGAAACTTGTGTATTGTAAAAGTGATACTAAAGATGATCGTTATTGGAAAAACAATTGATTACATGTAATTATGATATTATGAATTTTAATATTACCTTGATGTATCCATCGCAAATCTCACATATGACGAAGGTATTTTTCCCTCCGGGCTTCGAAGAAGAGCCCGAACCTGGACTGGGAGTTTGAGACGTGGTACGAGGCAATGGAGTTATCGATATACTTGGCTGACTTAATAATTTAGCCGCTGGATTTTTGGAACTGGCCGACGTGTTCTGCAAGGAAAAAGATAACACGCTATTCTAACTTCTTATTTGATCATCTGCTGTTCTAAGGTGATTGAAGCGATATGGTTAGATTGTCCGGATGAACCTTAACATTTAGTTATTTATAACAAGAAGAATCTAGGCCAAAAGTTTGCTACTTTAAGTGCGAAGATGTAGGATGGAGGTCGATCAGTAGTTGCTGCACAGTTCTACTACTGTTCGCTCATGATAAAGTTAGACATATGGGAACTTCAGCTCCACGCATCATTGTCAACTTCATTTTTCATTATCAACAGCTATTAGATACACTCCCTCCCAAGGCTTTAAATTGCAAAGGGGAAATTTTCAACCACAAAAGAGCCAGCATAAATCAATATAATGCATTAGATATAATTTATTTTCCAATTACTCACCTGGAATATGTGGTTGGTACCGAACTGGTATGATGTAGGTACCAGAAGACCAGATGAAGTCGGTCGATACATCATTCCTGGAACATTGTCTGTAACATTTATAAATAGATTTGATCTAAATATACAACTAGAATATTGAATAAACGAGAAAATTGATTTGATAATAAATTGAAGATAGTGCAAAAATCTATAATGAAAGACAAAGTTCAATATCTGTTATAGAATTTGGTGTTCTTCTAAATTTTGAAGAAATGAATGTAGATGAATAAATTGAGTCTCACGCAGATATTAAATACCTTGCCGAATTGTGGTAGTACCAGGTCGCAAAGTTTTCAAGTCTGAATATCGTGGCTGCATAGGAGGACGTCCTCTTCCACGGCCGGTGATCGGTGCTGGCAGGAGCTTGGGTAGAAGAGGCTGTGGTCCTTTGCCACTCATTGCCATAGCAAGAGCACTGGGGTTAGTTGCACCAACAGCTCTCGCCCGATTTAATCTAGGTATCTTTGCGGGTGGTTCCCAATCCGTAGCTGGTTCCAAGTTACGTTCCGGTCGGAACTTTTTGGTACAAGCGAGGATGTGTCGTGTGAGTTTGCCCTTTTGATTATCTTCGAAAGGACAGTTTGGACACTGATGAAAGGCCGGACCGCGTTCCAATCTTCCGCGAGTATTATGTTCCGCTTCCATGTGAAACAAGATGTCGTGAGGGCTGCGCACTTCCAGCGGACAGAAGTTACATTTGTAAACGTAGTTGCGCATATGAGGCGTCTCCAGATGATGTTGCATTACCAGGGCCGATTCAGTTTTAAAACTACAGAACTCACACTTTTTCATTTCTAAGTGGAATGGTTCATTATTTTCTTTACTAAATTCTAAGTTCTTGATCAGTGAATTTATAGCTAGCTGTGTTTCTGTTGATGTACCACCTTTTCCCTGTTTACGCTTCTGAGTCCGCAACAGATCGGTTTGCACAAACTCCTGGACAAGGTTTACGCCAATTTGCATGAAAAATTTTCCCAGAGGCAGATCAAAGTACGTGGTGGTTTTGTTTCTGTCCTCGGATTTTTCTTCCTGTTTCTCTTCTGGTCCAGTGGTAGCTTTTTCGATTAGATCCACTGAATTGTCTCCGCTACCCTCATCCAGGTCTTTCTTACTTTTTACACTACCCTCGTTTTCGCTCTCATAATTCTTCTCCTTATCAGTTTTATTCGATTCCGCTTCCTCCTTGCGTTCTTCCAATTTCTTGGCTTCCTCGGCCAACTTCCTGAGCTTCTCTTCCTTCTCCTTCTCCTCGATACACTTTTCTAATTTAGTGACAAATTCCTTCAAGGGCTTGAGGGGTGGTTTCTCATAAACATAAGGTACAATGAAGGACGGCGCCTCGACGACAAACATGTCATCCGTGAGCGTAGGCAAAATTTGAGGTGCTGATGGCGTAACGGCAGCGATGCTTGTTTTTGGGCTCAACTGAGCAGATTTCGAGGTCATGGGTACTGGAGTAATGGTGGTTCTCATGTTGGGATACATTGTCTGGGTAGTCATACCCATTGGGACTACCGAGAAAGAACTGGAACTGGATCCCGAATGATGAGATTTGTTACTAGTCACGGGTACACCACCACGTCCTGAAAGAATGGAATTCGTATCTATAATGACTAACGTGGGTTCTTTCTTTCCTCCTTTGACAGATTTACTACCAGCAGCTATTTCCACCAGACGCTTAGTATCGTTGACAACAATAGTTGTCTTGTTGTTTTTCGTGGGAGACTTTAACTTTGAATTCTCTTTATCTTTGCTATCGACACCAGCTAAAGGATCCTCTGGCTTGATCTCCTCTATATCAGAGCCATCATCGACTTCCTCTTCTATTTCTTTCTCTATGTAACTTGTTCTTTTTATATTACGAGAACTTCGCCTTGGCGTAATGTTACTAAGATCTACCTGCTTCCTAGGTTTCTTTTGCTTGGGAGTATCCTTCGAGGAGCGATCCGATTCAGCATTGTGGCCGTTACTCTTGGAAGTGTCCGTTATCTCCTCGATGTCGGGACTACCACAGCTTCCGTTCTCCTCGCAGATCTTTACATCTGACGTATCCATGCTACTGTCAGCAGCATCATTACTATCGCTAATCCGTCGTACATCACTACTTTCCGATGTAGTTCTGTTGCTTTCAACTCTGGATTTCTCAATAGTGAACACATCCTCGCTATCTGAGTGTATCTCAGTTACACCTTCGTCCAAACATTCTACATCTGAATTGTTACTTTGCGCGTCAATCTCCATTGGCTCGCAGGAGACAATCTTGCACTCAGATTCGGTTTTAGACACTTCACTAACATTGTTTGCCTCACTGACACCATCAGATGATTCCGACACCTTTGAGTTGTTTATTAATTCTGCAGAATGTACTTTTTCTTCTTGAATATCATCTTCAAAATTTATGTCTCTTATTTCTCCACAGTCCTCTTCCCGTTTATCCTCGTCATCAGCATCATCGTCATCGTCGTCATCTTCTTCGTCTTCTTCTTCTTCTTCCTCCTCCTCCTCTTCTTCGTCCTCAGCCTGCTTTTCATCTTCTCTCGTAACATCATCCGTGACTGACTTACATGCATCGCTACTTGAGTCAATGTGCTCTTCGTTATCAGCATCATAGCTCCCATTGACACCGTTTGGAATTATAGAATCTGGAAAACAGTTTTTACCTTAGGATGTTTTGTCATCTGTACGATAGTATCTTTTTTATTCTCATTTAATCACTTTTAATAAATGAAAACTATCATTACTTAATATTGTAAATAAACTATAAGTTATATACAGATCCTTTGATATCATACATGTATCGACTATTGTTGAACTTTCATATTAATAATTTTATATAAATTGGGTCATGTACATTAAAATGTCAACTAAATACCAAATGTATAATACAGTAAGATTACTGAAATAAACAAGTTAAAATGTAATAAAAATAGACAAAGATCCATTGTACCGATTGAAATGCAATATGGCAATAAACATATACTCGATGAACACACTCGACAAAGTTGAAAAATAGGTGTTTCAGTTACTATATAAAAATGACTTTGTACATGAGCTTATAACACTAAAACATGATTATAACAAAATCTCGATACAACGAACATGAGTCGTACACACTATATAGTACAGATATCAATTAATGATACAAAATACAATGACAAGAGAGACATATTTATGACAGTGTACTCCATAATAAAAAAGATTTAAGAAGTGCAACGATACAGTACAAATAAAAAAAAGTAAATAATTGAAAAGTGATATACATCTGTCGAAAAAAAAAAAAAATGTACCTTTAACGAGCTTGTCAGGATTTTCCTGAGGTAGGTCCTTGACCGGGGGTTCTTCCAAGGCGCCTTCCATGGGGCTACTGCTCTTCGACTAATCTAAACAATTGAGAGAGAGAAGAACACTGAAAAGTCACGACTCGTGGTGTCGCCGCGCAGAGAGACGATTCGCAACGCGTTTCATACATAACGCCGAAGAGGAGGAAGAAGAAGAAGTTACGGGGAGAATTTTTCAAAATGGCGCTGCGAATTCCACACAGCTATCTCTCTTAGTCCCATAACCAAGAAAGTTTGGGGGAGCTGTTCCAGCGACTGGTGGTCGCTGGAGTCGACAGGATCAGGAGAAGCGCGTGGGAAATCGGATGAACGGCTATCCGTTCTTTCAATCACTCGCCAGATGAGAATCTTACGTGGGCGAGGGCCCCGTGGGGGTGCCCTGAGATCCGCGTAGGTCCACGTAGGTCTGCGTAGGTCCGCCGTGTAGGTCCGATACGTCTAGTTCTGTCGCGCGCGTACCTAGGTACGCTTAGGTGCGTGCACGCGATATACCGGGGCTGATTTTCTCACTAGGAACGCAGTCCGAGGGAACAGTTAGCGTCAGTCGGTCACCTAACTCGTCAGCCACCGCGTCCGAGCACCAGCACCATCACCAACCAGCCAGTCAGCCAGCCCTCCGCCGCGTACCTCTCCTCTCAACCTTCCCAACCTACACCTACCACCTACCACCTACTATACACTCACTGACAGAGACGTACCTACTGTATGTACATTACCAAGCGACACACACACACACGTAACGCGCACGGCGCACACGTCTCCACCAGGACGACACGCAACCTACGGGACGGCTAGCCTACAACCTACAACCTAAAATCTACCGCTCGACGATCTCGGTACATAAGTAACCGCCGCTTACGAAGACGCGAACCGTCAACCCTGTCACACTACTGCACGCACCTCCTGCACCGTGTCTTCCCTTCAGTCTTCACCACTATCACTCTCTCACGCTCTCTTTCTCTCCTCTCCTCTCCACACTCTCCCCCCGGCGGACCCCTCATCCGTCTCTCGCTCTCCCACACTCTCGTTGTCTCTGTCTCCCACTCTTTTTTGTTTCTCTCTCTCTCTCTCTCTCTCTCTCTCTCTCTCTCTCTCTCCCCCCTGGTTTTCCCGTTTGTGCTGTCACAAATTCATATGCAAATATGAAAATTTCGCGGCAGAATTACACAGGATCGCGCTGCCCTCTTAAACTCCTCGATCGCGCGATCATCAGTATACGTCCTAGAGATACGTTTATTCACAAAACCTGTAAATAGTCAACATTCATTGCTGAAAATTAGACACCAGAGGGCAGGCGCGTCCGTAGAAACGTTAAAAAGTTACGTCCAGGGCCGTGAAAATATTACGGGCACTCATGCCTCCTGGAGGGTGAATAGGTATCAAGGACTACACGCGACAGTACGTATAAACTTCATCATCTTTTCATTGTATGTATATGTTCTCTTGTCGTTCCTCCATTAAGTATTCTACTCTTGCAGATTCTCTCAATAATTATCTATATTTATATATGAATTGAAGGATGACATCAGGATCCCTTATCATTTATTACTTTCATCAAGAGATATAGCAAAATTTAGTTCACTCTAATGTCTCTCGTGGGCATCCATGATTCATTTGACAACTTCTGGTAGAAGTTATCGAGTGGCTCCATGATCATGATATAATAATCTAATCATCTGTAGACTATCTGTATCAGACAATGTTTTAGCATAAGTTACTTCCAAATGTAATTCTTTATGTTATTTGATGTCACTGTCGAAGAAACTGTTAAAACCTAAATACTTTAATCTTTATGTCTACAACTTGTAACAATTAATGTTAGGTCTATCTGCAAATGGCAGCTAAAAATTATATATAATATCAATTAACACAATTTATTATGGATAAGACATGGCACCTACATGTTGACTTTTATGCACTATTCACTATCATTCACCATAAGAGATTGTTTAGTGAGTTTATCACATCAATGATTTAACTAACACTAGTTACACCTTTTCAGAACCATATTACATAGCACATGTGCTTTCCTTTATATCTTCACTGTACACTTATTTCAGTACTTTCAGAAATGATCTTTCTACAAAGTTTAATGATCAATGCCACAAATGGATTTATATTTAACTAATTACATTACACTCTGTTATATCAACTTTATTAATGCGTAAACACGTCTTTACATTATTATTCGTTCACATTGAAGATTTTCCTTTATTTAATCCGATCGGTAGGAGTATCGTAACGAAAAGCCAATAACTAACAGCGTTTATCATTGTCATTAATAGAAAATGCCAAAGTTAATTTTCCCAAATATAATCTGCACGATAAGAATCTAACGTCGTTACAACATAGGAAATTCTGAAGGTCCGCCATAAACCGTAATGCGAAAGCTTTTACTCAATCGACAAGATAAAAGCACATGAGCGATGGTCGAATACAAAAGCGTGCAATGCCGTCTGTAAACTCTGACTAAAACCGCGAAAAACTGAAGCACGTGATCTCGGCGCTCTGCAAGTATGATTGAAAATGTAAAATTTTGGAGGAGACGATAGAAAATAACTGAAAAGATCAAGTCGTGACGTGTCCAGTCGCTGAGTTGAAATCAAGGGAGACGGTGGATGAGATTGGGATACGGCAAAGGTTCAAAGTAGACAAGGAGAAGTGCGGAGAGTGGGGATATGTAAGGAAGATATCTACAGGGTGCACGAGAGAATAGACACGGCCCTGGTTATATCGTGTTATTCGATGCCGCAATTGTACGAATCACGAATACGATAAATAAGTTATAATCGCTTTAACGTTTCGAGCGGTCCGTTTAAAATATCTTAGCACGAATTATCGAATAAGTCTGAATTCGTTTGTTATACGTAATATTATAAACCTCCCGCCATTTCTCTGTAAGGGCTGACTCTGACCGTCGAGCAGCTGCCGCGGTGGCTGCTGCCCGATCGCGATTATCCCCTCGACAAAATACGATAATCGTGACACACGCGCTACGAATCCCGCGATATTTAAATTCACTGACCGTTCGTAACACTGGCAAGTACCTAGTAATACACACGGCTAGTCTGATGCCCGTTGGACTGATCTCGTATTAAAATTATTCACATATATTTTATGTTTATTTGGGTTCGACGTCACGGATCCTCCTTACCTCCGTCGTCGAAAACTGCCAAGATGGCCGCGACAGTCACGTGACCGCAAATTTTGTGACGTAGCATATAATGTTAAAGGGACGAAACGACCAGTAGCGTTTGTTGTACATCGTCACGTGACATGGTACACGTGCTTCGCCAATAGGAGACCCGGCAGCCGATTAAGGGCCATATGCGTTAATAACAATCCCTGCTGACAATGCTTTCAGAAAGGATCCCCAACCCTGCCTTCGTTACCCTGGTACTTGATCATTAAACCATTCCCAGACTCTCACGCCCTTTCCTGGTACCCTTTTTTGAAGTTTAGTACTCCTGTCGAATTATTACTTGATACTTGGTCATTAAATTGGGCTAAACTAAGAGGAGCGACGTAAAACTCTACTTTTGAGCTATTCTTATTCGTTGTAATGGCCGCACAATCCATTTCTACAGATTGAGGTCTCACAAATTTCGTCTTGTAAACTATGTTTCTAAGATCAGATCTGCTTAGTTGAGAGTTAAATACTTCTTATCCCTTTAAATTAAAATAAGACTAACTCAAGTCACGATCTTACTCCAGTAAGTTGTGTCATTTGATAAAAAATTAATTAACCATTTGATTGTCGTTATCTTCCAAGCGCATTACTTGTCGAATTCTTATCAGGAGTGGCTCTTCAATCTCTATTAAGTTAGCACAAAATGTCCTTATTCATAGGATTTTGCAGGTGTCCCGTTATCGTGTCTTTGTCTGGTGTTAATGTAATATGAGAATGTTTTGTTTGTTTCATTTACAAGGCGTATCAGAAGTCGGATGTTCGCTCATGAGTTATTTATAATACTTTGAGTGAATGCGTTAAGATCGTTCACCCTGACATCGATTATTGCACTGACTATCCAATGGACAATAAGCTGACAGCTACATGACATTGTATAATAAATCAGAAGATTTGTTTCAATCGATATCTATTTTTAAAATTAGAAAATAGTCGCAAGCGTATAAAGAGTCTGGGCGTTGAAAAAAATCTCGTGAAAATATCGATAATGTCGATTGTTGTTTGTACTGATGTCTTTTTCTTGTAATGAAATACATATCAGTTCTACAATTCGTTTGTAGGCACGCTTGTCGCATTTATGTAACTTTTAGTTAGCTGTAAAACAACACAGTTCATGTAATTGAAATTTAATTTTTAGAATTTGCGCTCTCTGGGATTGTAAATTAAATTTACTTTAGACTCTCATAAATGGCGTTCATTAACATAAGTCGTATTTACAGTAAAAAAATAGAATTCCAGCAAATACAATATAAAATGTAATATTGTGTTTGTTGGGTAATTGTATCTATTCTATTATCTGAATTTTTAAATATATGTACATTATTTTTAAACATATAATTTAGTCTTCTTCGCCTTCTTCTTCGTCGAAGGAAAGTACGGTTTTCTTTTGTTTTTTCCTTTTACTTTTCTTTGTGGATGAGCCATTTGCACTTGGTGGATCAATATCCGCGGTTGAAGTTTTATTTTTACGGAATATAATGCGTTTGTTTAGGTCGGCTGGAGCGTTAGCCTCTTCTACAAATAAAAAATATTCTAATACATAATGTTAGTCAAATTAAAATGTATTCTATACCTTTCTCCTTTTCATGTTTAATAGTGTCAGCCTCTTCCGCCGTTAGATCACCGCTATTCAGTACAACAACGGTAGGTTCTTCTTCTTTTCTAATTTGTTCCTCGTCGTCTGAATCTTCCGGCAGCGCTTCTCTCTATATATTTGAACGTTTAAACCACAATTACAATTTAGTTCCGAAATCTGCCACCAAGAAATATGACATTCAATTCTACTATTCACACTGCAGTAACCAATCTAAGGAATATCTAGTTCCTGTTAATGTCAAACTATTATGCTGAAGCAATAAACATTCGAAGTTAAAATTATTAAATATCTTTTGACAAGCAGTAAATCAATTTTCCAATTTCTCATGTAAATAAAGCATCAAAAATTCACCTTAGTTTCGATGGTTGGACCTTCCTTGTAACCAATTCGCTCTTTCATTTCCCGAAGAAATTTGGGTTCTTCTGGCTTTATGTACGATATATTATGTTTGCGTTTCGACATTGTCCTCTTGAAAATTGTCTTTTAAGTAACAACAGTACTTTACATTTAGTACTTTTCTCCATATAACCTGTTTACCACTGTATTATGTTGTGTAGACGCACAGGAACGAAGTATAATATACATAGAGGCAACTCGGTCGCAGTTTCTGTTGTCACGACGTCAGCACCATCTAGCGGGGCGTCTTACGAATTAAAATGAACAGTGCATCGTTTCCCATACTTTTATCAAATTTTAAATAACTCCTTTACATTGTATAACGTATAAAACAGGTATAAAATGTATCAATTGTATTCGAAATACATGAAAATTGCAAAGCAGACATACAATTATACATAAAATATCTGATTTGGAACTACAATATTTTTGGCGTTTAAAGATGACCTTTCGATATGTAATACTAACGCAGAAGCAAAACGAAGGATAACGCGAACAGAACGATATGGAATAAATTCTGCTACACTGCGAACAAAAGTTAAGCCATTCGTGACAGTCACTCGTACAACAATTTCCATACACATATTTCTCTTATCGTTGAGTACATTAAGCTATTAAATACAAGAAGACACTGCAGAAACATTTCATAATCGCGTGACTTCAGAATTATTTATAGCCCTTAGCTTCCCTTCCGAGTGACTAGCCCTGCGATGTCTAACTTGGGCATGAGTTCCACTGGTGCCTGCATAATTTCCATCATCCTGCCGTTTATGCTTCTCCAACTGAACAGTCATAAATCTAGGATTCGGGCCATCCAAACATTCGCAACTCAAAGTAGCATCCAACTCGCCCAGATAAGGCGCCGGAATAAGTAAGCTTTCAGTAGACTTGGTCGGTTGAAAGTGCCTGCTCGACGTTGACGAATAAACTCCGGAAGCTCCGGTTCTCCTCTGAGTAGTACCAGTTGGAGTTTTAGCACGGCCATGGGGATTTTTCGGCGGTCGTTCGGCACTGTGAGTCTTGATAGCTCCAGTATCTAAATATCCATATCCAAATCCATATCCACCGAATGCCTTAGTCGTTAAATTATCCCAAGATTTAGGCTTTGCGTATTGAAGACAGGGTGGTGGTCGTTGATGAACGTTTGGGTCCCAATACAAGGTGTCTGTGCTCAGTGAGGTAGAGCAGGACGCGACGCTATCGGCAGCCGTAGAGATGTCGCTACTAGTAATAGAATGCAAACTGTGTCCAGATGCTCGTGGACAACTGTGCGTACCATGTTGTTGCTCCCGTTGTTGCTCCCGTTGAGCCTGGATATGATGATGTTGAAGCTGATGCTGTTGCTTCGACTGCTGCTGCTGTTGCTGCTGAAAATTTTGCTCGTTACGAGCACGACGTTGCTTCTCTCTGCGTCTTCTGCTGGGTACGCAATTAGGATCACAGCAAGGACTTGCAAGATCATAAGCTTCTAAACTACCGCCGTCGGCTGCAGGCTCCCTTTGACGACTAGCACTGGAGATACAAGCCACGCATAGACTGTTGTTCGAGGTTGGATGAAGAGTTTGCGCGTCGCTGCTAATAACGCAAGCTTGTTGTCCTGATTTGTGTGACTTTGTTTTAGCCGGTGTCGCCATTCCGTTTGCTTGATGATAACTGTGTCTAGAGGACGTAGGTACTTCGCTGGATGTCTTCGAGAGGAAGTGATGATGATCGCTACGAGACCTGGGTGGACCTACAGCTACCAAGCAAGCAGCACTTCGAGGAATGAGACATGGTCGACCATCGGCATACTGAAATAGAAAATAAAACCCATTCTAGAATGACTGGCCTGTGTCGTTCCCCCAATAAATCTAGACTACTCAGTAGCTTCAGCCAATCAAATAAATTCTTCACGCGTGTAAACGTCGTTAGCAACCGCTGGACAAACTCTGACTTCGGATCGGATCACAAATAGATTTTGGTACAGCGACTTTACATATATCTGTGATTACCACGCTATACAGGAGAAGATGTTCCGTGGACGTTGCAGGTCGACAGCACTGAACTGCTGCAGAGGTGAAGCTGGACGACGGCGATGGTTGACTAGGATTACTCATAACAATACTATTAGGCGTTCTCTTTCTTGCTGGTAGCGAATGAGTCTTCCATCGACCCATTAAAATAGATCGTTCCCGTTCGCATAATCGTTCCAATTCGCCTAAACGCGACTGCAAAGCTCGCTGAAGTTCTATGTACCGCATATGAAGTTCCACCTGGAACAAGGACGATAGATGGTAAAAAAAAATAATTCTTCAGGTAAATAAATTATAAAGCAAGCTTACCTTCCTCACGCAATCCTCAAACGACACTACCATTCGCATTCTGGCATCGCAGTTCTTTATAAAATTCACCAGGGTCTTGTGATCGGCTCTGTCCATTTCGTGTCCATTTATCGACAGTATCACGTCGCCCTCTCGCATACCAGCCTTAAATGCAGGTCCATCGTATTCGACGTAATCAACGTAGGTGACCATCTCAATTTCCTGCTCTCGCTTGTAGTGTATTCCATAGCTCTGAAATTTTGTCCAGAAGTTACGCCAAGTGACTTGTCCTCGCGCGTTCGGTAAAACGATGAAATCAGCCGGTTTTCGATTTCAACTAACCTGTAAGGTGAAACCGTACGTGCCATTCTTCTTTTCCACGATGATGGTGCGTCTTCTTCTGTCTTCATCCGCTCGTGACACACGATCCGACTTTGATCTCTCGAGAACGGCCTGCGAGACAGATAGAAACATTATTTACGTCTCTGTCCTGCGTATCGAATAAAAGACTAGTTACTTGTACGAGCTAATCAGAATTTCTACGAATTTGCATTGCTCGTCGAGTGAGCGTAGTCA
>JARQSV010000348.1:1548098-1559112 GCA_030142285.1 Calameuta idolon | reverse complement strand
AAAAGCAATCGTATTATTCAGAGTGATTTTGTAACATTACGCATTCGACTATTGCACTCCAGTCGTCCTCGTCGCTGTTATCGATGCCGGTTCGGTGCGTGGCAACAGCTTCTGAATTTTGGGGTGAGCTGTTCATCACGACGATCACTTCTTTCCAACCCCAACTGGGTCGTCAGATATATTGTTACGATAACCAAGCACTTGCGCCCATCTTGCGAGCAGCACAGATCAGCCAAAGAATAACTACGATTTGTGATAAGAAAACGTAAAGCTACATTATTGTCATTTTAGTCCCGTTGTGTTTCTTGCACGCAGGCGCGACAATATCTGACTGCTACCCCGTGCGACAGGGGTAGAGCAGCACAGGGATAGACAGCAGGAAAGAGTCGGCGCACTGCAGGACATCCCTTCTGCGCCTGATCCCACCTACGTCATGGGTTTTGGCGTCCGGTGAATGCCCCGAACGAGAATAACGCTGTAAATCGTCTGAAGTTAGTACTTTTTTTTTTACTCCCAAAATTATTTTTGTAGTCACCGACGAAATCGTAGGAGTAGGGAGACTCGATGGGCTAAACTTTTCGAAGATTTTTGCAACCGTATCCACGTGCAACGTGTTACCGACGCGAGAATGAATATGGCGAGGACGTGGTGCAGGGTGATTTTATTGTTTGAGTAAATTTGAAAAATTTCGATACAATTAAATTTTGAAAATTTTACTACTTCTTCTTGGCTGACTTTTTAAGTTTCTTCTCCTTGACCGGTGCTGCCTCTGTTGGCTCTTCTTGTATCTTTAATTTTGGCAACGGTGGAGGCTTTGGTTTCGGTACTGGCACGTGTCTGTTATTAAATTGTTGATAATTTTTATTTGAATTACCATAAGGCAATAGAATTCTTTACTTGATGTACAATTGAATATCTTGTATCGCTTTTCCTTCCGTTATATTGATCCAAACGTTCGATTGGGTCTTTGGTCTCAGGTGGAGTCCCTTCGACACGCAGCAGGTCTTGTCTTCCAAAGCTTCTTCAGCTTTGAGCTTCTTGTCCCAGTCTTCTTCCCATTTACGAAGACGTTCCTCTTCTGTGGCTTTGACTTTGGCAGCGTTCTCTTTATCGATTTTCTCTTTATTCTCGTCGCTTATCTTTTTCTTGGTAGCTTTCTTGACCTTTTTATTAACGCTCTTGACCATCCTTCGTGTTATCGATTCTAACTTTGGGATCGTTATCGATTACTGTTCCTGGCAGTTTCAAGTGCAGCCGTGTAATTTTCTCGATTGATTTTCAATAACTAATTGAATAATTGATTCCTCTCGTTGAACCGTCACGACTACGCATTTGGACGCGATAACAGATAGGTTATTACAATGTTAAAATATCTGACAGAATCACTCGAATCTATATTAAAAATTAATATTTCGTAATATTTTTAAATAATTGCAAACTTAACGTCCGCGTTGAAAATTGAAATTGACTTGATTCTAGTGCAAGTGTAATTACGAGAAAAATTTTGAATAGATTAAAAAATATTTTGCGATATTACTTTTCACGAAAATTGAACGAAATGTTCGTTAAACAAAATGCGACTAATTTATACATTTATAATTTGACAGATCGAAGAGACAGTTGTCACTCGATGCCATTTTGATTGTTAATAATTTTTAAATAATTTCATATACATATGTACATCAAGATAAGGCAATAGTGTTTTTTTTTTTTTTTTTTAAGAATATATCAGTGATCAGAATCGTAGTATTATTTTTTTATACAGTTACAGCCCTTTTCCTCCTTAAGAATACAACCGCACTTGCGATAGGCAGGTTCCGCTGGAAGAGCGTTAAAGCTTTGAGGAAACTTAGGAGAAGAATTAGGCATGCAATGTGACGTATGTGGAACGGATCCAGCTGGATGATTAAACGGCGATGAAGTTGGTACAGAAGATGGAAGTCCAGGTGGCACTGGCGGCAGTGAACAACAGGGTGAAGGAAGCTGTCCAGATACCGGATGTGACTGTGCCAAAGGACAACATGGTCTAGGACTATAAGCAGGTGATTTATACGTAGCCGATGATGTTGGAAGTGGTCCAGGTGATTGTCTTCGTTGGGAAGCGCAGCAGGTACGTGGAGAAGCTTCGCCGGAAGCACCGGGTCCTGCAAGACTCTCTTTCAAACATGGGCACTGAAGTGTCTTTTTGATATGAGCGTCCGAAGAAATTCTTTTGCACTGAAATACAGGACTGTCCTCTACTCCCTTGAAGAGATAAGGTTTCTTGTTATGCGGTATTTGAAATTGCGTGACAATTTTTTTGCCAAAACAAGAAACGCGAATAAAGGCTGTCACTTCGCCGACGTTCTGTCCAGTCGCCGTCCTTATTCGAAAAGTCTCCTTCATCGTCCTGGAAGCATTGCCAGACTTGAAAGTATGTCTGTTCAGTAATACGTTAAAGAGGTCCTTGGTTTCTATTTGATGAGTCCCAATCAGCATGACGTCCGGCAGGACACCAGGGGGCAGCTTCTTGTAGACCGACATAGTCACGGGGAACGAGTGTAAGGGTTTCTCCACCACGACGGACGGCAATGCGAAAAGGCAGGATTTTCCTTTCTTGAATAGCTGAGTGTCGCCCCCGACGCACATGCAGCCTTGGGTCGAAGCTTCTTGGCAAATGTCGATAGGTGGTAGGTTAAGTATCTAGAGAACAAGATACGTACTTTTAATCACAGTTTCTTATCCGTACACACACGCGTGGCTAAAATAAGGACGAAATACTTGGAAGGACACGCATGTAGTAACTGGAAGCATTTCCTCGTGCATTGCACGTACGGAAGGCACGTTAACGCGATCTACCAGAAACTCCATTAGAAAGAGTTGCTGTTCGGCACCCTCCATTGTTCCTCAAAAACGTTTGTCCCTTGACTCCCTTTTTACGGACCACACCTTTTGGATTGATCTGGCAAATCCAATTCACTCGCAAATTTCAATATTCATTTTTGATTGATAAAAGTGACGAAATTTTGACGTTACCAAAAAAAAAAAAAAATGAACTCGCTTCACACCGAATGTATAACCGCACTTATTATTATTTTCTACCGAGTAGTCATTGATCGTTCAATTAATTGCAGTCACGATACGGATCAATCAGACACAATAAGCATCAAAAGACACAGTGAACTCGTTTAATGTTAATTCGTGTACAAGACTGGAAAATCAAGATGATTTACGTCACAGTCGTTGATTTTATTTCTTTTTCTTGTCGCCCTTCTTCCCTTTACCTTTGCCACCTTTGCCCTTGCTCTTGTCATCCTCTTCCGTTTGAACCTCCCTGGTTTCGTATCTGATAGGCGGTCTTCTTTCCGGTCCCTTAGGTGTCCTCATCTCAAGCTGAATGTCAGATTTCTCACCGTCCCCAACGAGACCCTTTTTCCCTATGCGTAAGACAAAGACGTCATGTTCCGGATCTGCCGGATGCTTTGGTCCAGTAGCCTCAGCCTCCGAAGTCACAGTTACAGTAGGTTGCTTAATTTGGCCATCCTCGGTTTCCTGGTCCAAGAGGCCAGAGACTTTAAGTACCACGGCTTTGCCACAAGGCTGAGGGGGACCACGACTGGACTGTATGGGTACATTTTTCTCAGCCTTGACACACGGATCATCTTCCAGAGCCTTGGGTACGGATTTCACAGCTGGACATACTGGTGCAACAGGCGTGGGTATTTTTTCTACTGCACCCTTGCTTCGTCCACAAGGGATGCACCGATGCCTTGGTGGTAGACAAATGGGACAGACGTGTTCCTGTGTGACGTCATCGTTAGAATCTTTGCAGACATCCAAATCGTCGGAATCTATTAACCTGCACTTGTACGTAGGAGCCTTTTCAATGCTTTCGTCGCCCTTGAAGACAAAGGATGACGTCCTTTCGCGTCCGATCGGCGGTGCGTCGAATTCCGTTATTATCGTCTGTCCAAAGGCCGACAACCTTACATAAAGTAAAATCGTACCTACGTCTTCCCCTTGAAAATTCAAAGCTATCTCGTCCTCGTATGTTCTAGGCGTTGGAATCCTGCTGGTCCAACATTGCTGCATCTCCCTCTTGAGTTTCTGAAACTGCTCGCTCAGGTCGATCGTACCTTTCCCTACGAGTATATCAGGTTTTATGTCGTCTGGCATTTTCTTCTGCACGATCAGCTGGATCTTGAATTCCGAGATATCATTTATCACCACGTGCTCGGCAATCGCGAACATAACCGATCGACCCGAGTAGAAATATTCTACGTCATCCGCAATTCCTGCCTGAGGCTCGAACATCGGATCAACCGGTGTCACTTGTATGTCCTCGTCCTTGAATTCGAGAAACTGAAAACAGACGCTCGTTGGTACAAAGAACATCTGGTTCAGCTTAGCCAGTCTTTCGCCGGTAATGTGATGCACGAAGAATTCCAGCAGGAAAAGATACTGCTCCTTCAGTTTTGCCGCTGGCTGATCTCTCCTACCGAACGCTGTGCTGGATTTTAACTGCGGCATTATTGATATTAAACTTGTGAATTTCCTTGAAAGAACGAGGGTTTTACATAACCACGGTTTCATAGATAACCAAACTTTGTTCACTTGGAATTCAGATCGCACGATTATTCCCGCCATCTGGATGCACGCTCGTTCAGTATCGAACTCTCTGTTTTACCGACCGAGCCAATTCATCACGTCGTAAGGATAACCTAATATCGTTCAAAGATACGAGTCGTTTTGTCCAACTATAATCTACGTTTACTGGACCGAGGGTGACAGAAATTTTCTCTTTTGCTCTCGACAGTGAACAATTGAAGGGGAATTTTTTAAGGCTTTACAGTAGCTGTCATTAACGAACGTGGTTGACCATTCGGGTCAAGAGTCCTTGACCTAAGAAATTATCGTGCAGTGGAAATGTTTCATGTATGTATACCATGTCCGTGTATATCTTCAAACACGTTTATCCCGATTTTACGTTATTCGTAATGATATAAAAGTTACGGCTCGTCACTCCATAGAAAACTTAGTTTCCAGAGCCTGAACCTCTGGATTATTATTTGGATGACGTTTCGCCCAGTTTTTTGACCGACGGTGTAATCCTACGCGGAAAGCCGGGACCGGTTCGCAAATGCGTTGCCAAGCAACTACGTCCTATTAAGAGGAAAACCAGTAAGTCATTTTATACGCGGCACACAATGAGAAACATCTAGCTGTAATAATATTTTAAAAATGGAAGCGACTATCGTGTAATTAATGTAGTTAATTTTTTACGTTGGCTCCTACACGACACGTGTAGAAAATGGGATGACGCTGGTAATTTAGTCACTACTATGAAATCCTGAAATTATTTTTTAACGCGTAGACAGTACTTCCTAATTGGGGCTAGTCGTTCTAAAGAATTTCTGTTAAATTGTTCTTTTCCGCTAGCTCCAAGACATTCACGGGTATCGTCAGAATACGCGAGACTCGTTAAAGACATTTAAAAGCGCTATTATCCCCCTTGTTGAACCTTTTTACGATATCGGTGACCAGGGTGACCACTTTATCGATAACCACTATCGGTAACGTTAACGTAAGAAAAAACTCATCTTAGTTCCCAACTGATGTATATAGTTATAGTATCACGGTATAGATAAGAAAATCCAATAATATAAATCGCTTATCAATTTTAGGCAAATTCTAAATAATCCGGTATAGATAAGAAATTTCTTGACTAAAAATCGCTTATCAATTTTGTGCGAATCGTGGGTAATCCGAATTTAGGATTTGACTAGAGCAGCGTAAATGTATTATTTATCGTAGGCGATCCTGTTTTACCGATAAGGAAAGCGGACTCTCGTACAGTGGAAAGATGGGCAAACAAGGCAAGAAGCGGAAATGTTAATAAGTGCGGCGAAGATGCATGGGCTGTACAGGATATGACGAAATTATTTCCCGTGAGAAAATTTCAAAGTCACAAAAGTCATAGCAGTATGTATTTGCGATACGAGTAATTTGTGGATTAATGAAAATGTCAAAGGTCATTCGATTAAGTTCACCGGTGAATAAGAGATGATAAAAGTGAGGTGCTCCCGATTTCATTTCGGAAGAGTTCGTGACTCAATTAACAATCTAGTGGTTGGTTGAACTTAATGACCAAGTAGTATATTGATTACTTCCCATTGAAATTAATAAAAGTACATAAAGACCAGCCGAGTGATTCTAACGAACTGAATACCAGCTACATCGTAGGTGGTTAATAACGTCAATTAAGAATGTACATGCATATGTCCACGTGCATCTAAATTATAATTACGTCACGGGATTAGTTTGTCCTAAAAACAACAGACCGTGCAGTACACGTGAAAAGGCAATAATTAATAACTGTAACAATGAAATTAATAATTTCTTTATCCACAATTATAATTTTTCGAAAAATCGATCAGCCTTTAATTTCGTCAATATTTACGTTGCCAATATCTTTTCATCTCGATATCCCGATAAGACTGATCGTTATAAATATTTTTTAGGCGGATTTTCAATTTTTCCACGAAGCAAGCAGTACGAGTACAGTTACACGGATCGACGAAAGTGCAATTCGGATTTTGAAAATGAAGAAAATCTGAAATCCATAAAAATGGAGAAAATTCCAAATTTTTATAGAAAAAGGAAAGACGATTATAGTGAAAAACTTATCGCATCAAGTACATCGGAAAAGGTCCAGATTGAAGATGAAAAATTTTCTGTACCAGATTCGCTGATTACAAGTCAGGTATAGAAACAGAATTAAATTGAAAAAGCTCTCCTGCTAAATATATACCCAGTGCTTAAGGGCGCTTGACTATTGACGAAGGTCGAGATCATAATCGGCATAGCAGATACGATCGATAACAGCAACTCACTCGTGTCACTCGTTTCACTGGTTTCACTGGTTTCACTGGTTTCACTCTTACTGGTTTCGCGCGACTGCACCAATGCATTTCAAGGTTAACTTTGCCTGTCGATCGCAATAGCTGAGATAATGAGATTGAACGAGACCTTCGTCATGCTATATCATTTCACCCATATATTACCCCGTGATGATATCTGCCTGTGTATTAAATTACAGTCTGCAGTAACACGTCACAATAATACGTCCGTTCTATGTAAATGAAAATTATTAACGTACAACGAACCGTGTCAGATTCTTAAATAATGATAAAATTTTAAGCTAGCAACGTCCACTTGCATTTTCTAGGTTATGGTCAAAATAAATCGAAGCAACCACAGATGCTATTTCGCTACGATTTATCAGCAGACATATAGGTTAGGATTGCCATATGGACTTTGTCGTTATCGTTGGCCCGTTGCTGCGATATATAATAGATGCATTTGATTGCACTGTAAACAACGCGCGTAAGAATTTTTGTAACGGAGATAAAAATCATGTTTTTTTTAAATAATGGCGTCTGCCTACGTCAGAACTATACGCGCTTAATAATTTCGTGAAACTAGTTGATCGCGTTGCTATGGATACGCGGAGAAATCAACGTGGATCGTAGGACTTCGTGAATTTGTAAATTCTGTTAATTAGAAGCTGCCTGAGAAAAAATATGTACAGTATCACAGGGAGAACGAGATAAGAGACGGGATTGATGTAGCGGATGATCCGGAGGTTGAAATCGGGGAAGAAATAAATTCGGGAATCGTGACATATGACTGCAAACGGTTACTCGGCAAACACGGTAAGTACCTCGTATAATATTGACATTTGAAAGATATGGAAATTTAAATGATGCAAGCTGTACAAAGTTGTTTAATGTTTGTTAAACAAATTGATCCTGTGACAGCTGTCAGGTGTTATCAGTTTATTACTCGATTTGAGCTAAATATAGTCAGGCGGGTTGTGTACTCGAAATCAAAAATAAAAATATTCGAAATTTAAGATTTACTGGTTAGGAGAGATCGAGCGATAATACTTTAAAGCAGGAAAGGCATTGTTGCGTAAAGCGAAAATCGACCGTGTGCCGAATGGAAATGAGGCGGAAACAATAGGCAAAAATTCAAGATGGCGTCCTTTGCGGAATGTCGTGGACGCACCGAGAGATAAGATGGAGCGAAGGGAGGAGATGCTGAATGTGTCGAAGCCTTACCTTCACGAGCTGAACAAGTGGTATTCGGAAAATAAGCCGAGTAAAATTTTCCCACGGGTGAGAGTAACGAACAATTAAAATATATAGTATAAAATTGTGAACGCCTACACTCGTGTAGAGTGTGGTAATTATCGTAGGAAAATTTGTGATACCAGTGAAGATAAAGTGACGAGTGGAGATGAAAGAATAATAATTTTTTATTTATTTCGTCACTTTTCCAGACGTTGCAATATTAACCGAGCAATCTTACCGACCGGGCCACTTTTATCTTAAAATTTTACCCATGCGATTTTACCGATCGGTGAGTATGGATAAGCTGCGTAGTAAATTCGTACGAGTGCAAACGAAAACGTGCGACCGGTACTGATTCAGCTGTGAGTGTTCAATGGAATTTCAGGAATTTCACGAAGGACTGTACCTGCTCGAAATACTGTTAAAGCCGAAGTAATATTTGAAAACGTCTTTTCGAAGCTGTATTTTACCATTGTATCGGCAGACTAATATACAATAAACTGTTAATATTATTACCAACCATACGAGAGATAACGATCGCAAGCAATAAAGAAATAATTGCACTTACAATTATTCAATACGACCTCGATGTATTAGACTGAAGTTGACATTAGTCTCGTTAGATAGTAATATAGAATATCGAATGTCTGACCTGAATGAATCCTAATTACCGGGTAACAAATGTAAAAGGATCCACAAGCAGCTCGTGACATCATCCTAGCGAATTTCATCAGCCTACGGCGATCCGATCGCCTGCACCCGCATCCTTCTTCGCGCACCAGACTTCGTTTACTGTGCAGGAGTTTCGTTCACGTTTAGCTTGACCGTGCGAGCTCGAGCTCTGTCTGTTTCCAGGCAGCCATTTGGCAATTCGCAAATATAACGATCTTCCGTAACAGTTAAGGTAGCATGGTAGAGTTTGGTTGAAGTCGATTTAAGAGCCATATATAATTTGGTAAATTTCATAAAACAAATTAAAAGATATATTAAAACTGTGAATTTAATACTAGGAAATAATTATTATTATTATAAATAAATCATGACGATGCAAGCGCAAATATGCACCGTCATTTTTCCTCCAACGTTTACGAGTGGGAAAAAGAGGACGCGAAAGAGAGAGAGAGACAGTCGCCGCATGCGATTCATTTAACGGTAATTTCTGAATAAGTATACAGTACATTTTTGTCTCAGTAAACGCTTCAGATATCAAGTTACGTATAGGTTAGCTTGCTAACTTTTGCAAAAATTAACTGCAATACATTTTTTCCTTGCCACTTTATTTTTTCCCAACTTTAATGATTAACGTCTCTTTAACTAGACGGCAAAGAAATTTTCTTTTGAGCCAGCAGACGCAGCTGATTCAGCATTTTCGTTCAGGCATTAAAAACAAATATAGTATCAACTTTGCGGCAAAATTCTACCATACTACCTTAAATCCAGTTTGGGTCCAGCAAAGAAAGAAAGAAGCTTGAAAAAGGAAAAGTAACGGACCGAGCCAGAAATAACGTGCCTTTCGACCGTACGCCAGCGCCTCTAGCGGATGCCACGGTAAACGAAAGCGATGCTTCCGGGGCGTAAAGTTAGTTTATTCCCGCCGACTAAGCCAAGTTAATATAGCGCAGACACGCGCATTCACCGGTGCTCGTGCCAAGGAGTAAGACGTGCTGGTCGCGAGCGTCCGGATTCGTAAATTTCGTACAGGCCAATTCGAACGTGATAGTTACTAGTTATGAGTTAATGGTGCTCGAACAAAGTTTCCCCATTGTCAGCACATCATATATAAACAGGTACGCTGCTCATATTCGCTGTTAAAACTTTATCACTCGCTACCCTTTTTCATTGTCGACTGGTTTTCTACTAGTTTTATTTTTCTCCGATATCTCGTGTTTCCTTTGGTATCGGCACGTCGTAACAAATATATTTCTGGCGGTCGCTTACGCGCGCACGTATTACACTGCTCGACGAAAATTCAACGATCTTGAAAGCACGGACGCTCTTATAACTAATTCTATGTAAAATAGTCGCGTTTTAAACGTCGCAAGTTGCTTGGCGTGTTTCGTCAGTCTGATCGCGCCGACCACGTGGAGCCCTTAGCAGACGCGACTTGTATGGTTACAGATGGCGGCTTGAAGGTATGACCGTAGTTTGCATGATGTAATCCCGGCTTGGTATTTCGAGCAATTTGTCAAAGTAGACTATCGCGTTTATAAAGTCTAAGGCGCTAAAATCAAACGAATTGTGATCGATACATCGAGATAATAATGTGTTGCGCCTCGCGCGAAGTGTCCATATTTTAAAGAACGTCAAGTCCGTATATATATTTCACCCGATATAACTATCGGGTACTTCGAGGTTCGTGACGTGTGAAAGGCGAAACGCTCGATTTCAGAATGATGAGACTTCATCGATTCTTCACGTGGTAAATTATATCGGCTAGTACAATTTACGTCACTGCGTAAGGGCGGAGCTTGTTAAAAAAGTATTTTCCCGTGTTACATCATTTTTATCTGTCTCTCGCGCACGAGTTAATCACGAAAATTGTCCCTGTAGGTTTACTTGCTGCAGTTTCCATTGATCAGAGTTTTATTAGAAATCGCGTTAATGAGTTTACTATACGATCAGCTAGATTTGCAACTGCCAGGCGGGACTGGTCTAAATTGGAGTCAAACTATTTTGCCCGAATTCTTAGCACTCGGGCAACGAAAATACTTGCAAGCGTTTTTCGCAGTGTCGTAAAATTAGGATAACGTCGCGCACAATAGGATATCGAGTCCGAATGACCTGTGTGAAGTTAGCACAGCAGTTTTCGAATTTTTTATTTTTGACAATTTTGCTGAGTCTTTGTGATAACTCGTGCCGTTAATCCAAAGTCGGTAAGTATGAGGGTTTTTGAAAAAATT